>OU015490.1:76569867-76774867 GCA_907164885.2 Dolomedes plantarius
ATAACATTCTGAAAGAGAATGAGAAATCCTCGTGTATCACGGTCTTTTATTGCAAGATTGATTTGCATAATTCTGCTGAATCTCTCGCATGTCAGCGCCATCTAACGGTGACTTTTTAAACTTTTTTGTTGCTGCTTAAAAAATCCGACTTCCTTGTGAGCCCTTTCTTGCAAACCGCACTTCTTTATCACAATTTATTTCTTTTTTATGAATTTTTAAAGTTTTTTACGAACTTTTAGCTCACCCGGCATAATATATTTATTATATATAATATATATATTTCTTATATTATATTTATATATTTTTTATCTTTATTAAGTAAGAAACTGAAAATATCTTTATATAGTATGTAACAAAATACAAAATGTTCTTTTCTGAAAATCCTCCCATAAAATTGAGGTGCGTCTAATGGTCCGAACAATACGGGGTAAGACAGAATAAGACGGTCAGATTTGGCGCGATTTTTTTTTCGCCAATGTCTTGGCGCGTTTGGGGGTTTGCTACACATTTTTTTTTCCCTTCAAGGTTCTTTTCCTTCACGGGTTCTTCCTTTTTGCTTGTGGAAAATTGAAGTACAGCAGGCGCGTCTTACAAGATCAAATGCAAACCCGGTAATGAATTCCAAGCCTAATCATCGTAATAAGTTGGTAAAATAAACTTACCGCTGGCTGTATGAAAATCGTAGGCGCACATGGCTTACTGTTACATCACTGAAATCCTCAACCGTCGACTTCGCCAAGAATATGCTGGCTATAGCGATCAGTAAACCAAACCGACCACTGGATGTATGAAACTCGTAGTCGTAAATGGCATCGCTTCGTTCAAATAGCCATTCTCCATACAAAAATTTATTACACACCTGTTTCGCATGAAGTACAACTTAAACAACAAACTCAATTCAGTTATATCCCTCATTTTGCCGCAAGCTGCACTCTAAAAGACGCAACATAACATTTTACTTGAAGCGCCGAATTTAAAATTGTGCCACATAGCAAGTCTCTTCTAATTTGTCAGGAAAAATCACCTGACAAAATCATGTAATAAATGCGTAACGTAATAATTCACATGATAAATGCGTCAAAAATTTGCATCAACATCAACAAAAAAACATTGGCGCTATAATTGCCACAGCTTGGCGACCGTATCATAACCGAAATTGGCGAGAAATCGACCTGACCGTGTTATACAGTTTAGCCAAATGGGGTATATATATTTTTTAGTTTGTAAATCCATGTAAAATTCTATTCACGGTACGAAAAAGTATTAAAAATAGTAAGGGATTAGAAAGACCACAAAATTTGCTGTATAAAAATTAAATTGTGTTAGCGAATTTAGAAAGCAAATATAGTTTTTTCTTCGAGAGCAATGGAGGAGAAACTTTACTACTCAGTAAGTAAAAGCAGGCAAAATTGCATTCGCGTGCTACACTGCTGACCACTGTAAATGCAACACCCTGAAGGAAACATTCAAATAACATGAAATTTACAACATGCATTAGCGGAGGTCAGATGTGCGTCTGCGCTGAAATTCTAATCATTTGCATATCACGCGCGCCTGTGGCGCCACTTCAAAGCGCTATTTAAGGCTTGGAGATTTCGACGATTTCAAGTTCGGCAATTGTGTTTTTCTCGTGGTTTTTTCAAAAAAACGATCAATTATGCCTCGTCGAAAACAGCGATCATCTTTTGATCAAGTATCCGAGTTCGACAGAGGAAGGATAGTGGCCTACCGAGATTGTGGATTATCTTTCAGAGAAATCGGTAGTCGTGTTGGACTAAACCAAACAACTGTTATGCGGATATGTGATCGATGGATGCAGGAGGGTACGACGGACCGGCGTGTTCGATCGCATCCACCTCAGCGCTCCACTTCACGTGATGACAGGCAAATTGTGCGCATGGCAGTGACGGATCACTCAGTCACATCACGAACCATAGCACAGCACATGCAGTCTGTAACGCATCATTCAGTGTCTGCGCGTACCATTCGACGCCGTTTACAGCAAAGTGGTCTGTCCGCAAGACGTCCATTGCTTTGTCTACCCTTGACGCAGAACCACAGACGTCTCCGCCGCCAATGGTGCGTTGACAGAAGGATGTGGACGGCAGAATGGAATGAAATTGTCTTTACTGACGAGTCACGCTTCTGTCTGCAACACCACGATGGTCGCATTCGAGTCTGGAGACACCGTGAAGAGAGGATGCTGAACAGCTGCGTTATGCACCGCCACACTGGTCCTGCACCGGGTATTATGGTATGGGGCGGTATTGGATATCACTCTCGCACACCTCTAGTACGCATTGCCGGTACTTTAAACAGCCAGCGCTACATTTCCGAGGTGTTGGAGCCAGTTGTCCTTCCTTACCTTCAGGGCTTGCCCTCAGCCATATTTCAACAGGATAATGCGCGACCACACGTGGCACGCATTGTCCAACGGTTCTTCGTCAATCTCCAGATTGAATTGCTTCCCTGACCACCTCGCTCTCCGGATCTTTCGCCGATAGAAAACATGTGGTCCATGGTTGTTCTCCGATTGACCCAGATTCCAACCCCAGCTGCCACAGCAGATCAACTTTGGCAACGTGTGGAAGCTGCTTGGTCTGCTGTACCCCAAGAACTCATCCAAAGTCTCTTTGAATCAATGCCGAGGCGTGTGGCAGCGGTGATCTCCAACAATGGCGGCTACTCTGGCTACTGATTTTGGCAGGAACCACACTTCACAGAAGTCTATAAATTTAATCATTTGATACTTGGTCAACATGTTATCTACAAAATAAATTTTGTTGCGATATCTCTTGTCTTTCTTGGTGATGCAATTTGGGTGGCCAGCAGTGTATAAGTCAGACTTTGGTTGGTAGAAATGGGGCAGTTAGTAACAATCTTTCTCCAAGATCGGGGTTTAATCCCACGAGTCTTTAAGGCTGCTATGTACTAAGAAAAAAAATCGTATTTCCCTTTTCCTCTTCTTTCAGGCTCTTGTGGTGGGAGAGCTGTGTGTGTGGTTCGAGAATTCCACTCCATTTCGAGGGATTGTAATGGCTCTTTCTCTATAGGGGTATTAAGCGCTGCCTCCAAATTTTTTATTTAAAATATATTTTTGTCAACTATTTACAGGTACATAAATGCTGATAATCAAATAAAATTGGTATTGTCAGATAGCCGGGACTTTTCTGCAAAGCGCTACAAGATTCATTTTATAAATTTCGTCCACCGAAGGAATTTATGAGCGTTTAAAACACACTATACCAGATTTTTTCCCGATAAATTTAAATTTTAAAATATTAATTGCATTTTTTTTTAAAAAACGAAAAATGTACAGAAATTTGAAATTTCTTTCTATGATGGAGTACAATTTTTAAAAAAAAAATCTTTGAATCCAAGTCGGCAATCCGTGGACAAATTTTCTCCATAGGTTAACATTGAGGTGAGCGAATCCAATGGGGTTAGTACATAGCAGCCTTAACCACGAGGCCGTTATTCTACCAACTAAAGTACCCAAGCCGCCTATTAAAATGCTAGTTTTAAAATACTTTTTCTCACATATCTCCCATTTCTTTTCCAAATGAACGGCACAGAATATTGACTCTTACAAACTTTTTTCACACCTTTATAACAAAAAAATTAGGGAGGGGGGGGGGGGAGAAGCGTAATATTTTCCAAAATATTTTTTTTAACTTATGACAAATAGTTCGCAATTTCCAAATATAAGTTAAAAAATTATTTTGGAATTATTTTGGAAAGTCAGGTGCTTCTGTAAGAAAGGGGGTTAAATTTCTGGTATCCTAACCTCGAGCAGAATTTCTACCTATTGAATTTTTCCGGTTATGTGAGGAACTTCAGCAATTTGTATCAATTTCCTCAATAGTATTCATGCTTTCGCGCATATTTTCAACAGGATTTCATGCATATTTCAACAGGATAATGCGCGACCACACGTGGCACGCATTGTCCAACGGTTCTTCGTCAATCGCCAGATTGAATTGCTTCCCTGGTCGCCTCGCTCTCCGGATCTTTCGCCGATAGAAAACGTGTGGTCCATGGTTGTTCTCCGATTGACCCAGATTCCAACCCCAGCTGCCACAGCAGATCAACTTTGGTAACGTGTGGAAGCTGCTTGGTCTGCTGTACCCCAAGAACTCATCCAAAGTCTCTTTGAATCAATGCCGAGGCTTGTGGCAGCGGTGATCTCCAACAATGGCGGCTACTCTGGCTACTGATTTTGGCAGGAACCACACTTCACAGAAGTCTATAAATTTAATCATTTGATACTTGGTCAACATGTTATCTACAAAATAAATTTTGTTGTGATATCTCTTGTCTTTCTTGGTGATGCAATTTGGGTGTCCAGCAGTGTATTTCACAACATACTATCAAAGGTGAATCGCCAACAGAAGAAGAGTAAGAATGGGTATAAATGCAAACAAACAAAAAAAAAACCGTGGAAAGCGTTCGAAAATACCTAATAAAACATTTCATCCTTAATTAGTAGGGTTTTATTTTCTAAATCATAACCTCTTTTTTAAATTTAATTGGTTATTTTTATGCCATTTCCACGTCTCTTCACTATGCCATTTCCACGTCTTCATCACTACATGGTTACTAGTCTTTATAGCTTATCGTTATGGCAGTTCCATCCTTAACAATTTCTCTGTTGTAAAATGGCATTACTCCAAGGATGCCACTGTGTTTCACTTTCCTTACCATATAGATGTTTTTCTCCTTTTCCAAAAGAAAAAAAAGTTTAACTTCGGTTTTGAAATTAGCTAATATTTTAAGATATTCCTAATCTTCCACTATTTCTGGATAATTTTAGATGGAAAAATTAATTCTAATTTTGATATTACTTTGAAATTGTGTTATCTTCAGTGTGTACAGTAAAACCTCGTTTATCCAGGCTAACTGGGGCCATAGGCAATCCGGATAGTCTAAAATCCAGATAATCCGGGTAATATGGGTAATAAGCAAAACAAAATCCTTAACTAAGCGGAATTTTACTATAAAAAAAACTATGTTTTGTAAGAAAATTTTATAGTGTTGTTTACAAGACATTAAAAAATAAAAACTTTTCACATTCTTTCTTAACAAAGAATGGGTCCACTGTCTTCTTTTTCAAACACATGTCGCGTTTAAATGAAGCACAGTCATTTCTTTTCACATCATTTCTTAACAAATAATTGGTAAGTCTAGTAAAGCTTTCTTAAACTCAACGAAAACCATTTTATTATCATAAATTTACTGTACAGGAAAATTTTATTACCATAAATTTACTGTACTGTACTATGCAGGAACTGTACATTGAATCAAACTAAAAAGCGAATATTTGGTGTACTTGTAGTTACGTTCTTGCTATCGTAGTTAAAAATTATTCTCTAACGTGAACATTAAATTAAATGTCTACAAATCTGATCCGGATTATCCAGAGATCCGGACGAACGAGGGCCGGATAAACGAGGTTTTAATGTATATTTAAATATTTTAATTCATTCATGTCATTGATAACTGAGGAGTCGAAATAGTTTTTTATGAGAAGTGACGTGTTTCAGCTCATATAAATTTAAGACGAAATATCCGGTTAATTTGCCGACTTTTAAAGCTAATTAGCAAAATTTTAAAGACAGTACACAGAAGTATCAAATTCATTTAAAGTATAATACATAACTATGCCCTTCTTCGCATTTCAGCGTAGTACAGCACGTATTGAGTGTCCATGTCAAGATATACAAATGGAAAGGTAAAAAATTGCCATATATAACTTTCATAAACACTTCACTGTAATACGACCTTTGTTCATAGTTTGTCATTCAGTACAAGATTGTCAGCGTCATTATTTTTTTTTTCAATTTTTAACATAAGGATCAATATTTTTGTGAATAGGCTCTCTCTTTCTCCCCCTACCACTTAAAGAACAACTTTTTTAACGTAGGATTACGTTCCTCTATAACGGTCCTCCGGAAAGGAAAATTTCAGACGTTAAAACCGTCCGTCCGTACCTCGCGAGTTATAATTTTGGCAGCGCACCTAATCCAGTCTGTATTGCTTGGACATGCAGTAAACAGTTAAACGGAAAAGTACCAAAATGCGTAGAAAATTTTGCATGCATACATGTATATATATACATACGTTTATATATATAGATACATATATGCATAATACATACATACATATACATACAAAAGAGGTAACCGACGATAAGTAATCCTACGTTAATAACCCGCGGTAGTTTCGTTAGAAGAGACTACCTGAAAGTTTTTTTTTTTTTTTTTAGGTTTGACCGTAGAGTTTTGACATGGAATATTTCAGATTTCTTTAACAAATTTTGTAGGATTCAGCCATGATTTAATAAAAATAAATTCCATTGAAACTTCACTTTCTTTACCTTACTAAAGTGTGAAATCAGAAGTTCTTCTTTTTCGCTAAAATATAAAGGGTTTTGTTTACTCGAATAAAGATATTTCATGCATTGCGAGTCTCGCTAAATTTTTACCATGTTTTTATTAACTCGCTTCTTGTTTCTTTGTGTGTTTGTCCAGTACAAATCTTCCAATCGATTTTTAACTAACTTCCCGACTAGCCAGACATTTGAAACTTTTAGAATAGCTCAAAACACGATGACAATGCATTCTTTTAATACTTTTAGCCATCTTTAAGCAGAATTGAATTCATTTTCAGTTAATTATGTTGTTTGAAAAGTTCTTATAATTCCTCTCTTTATTACGAATTTGATCATTTTCTTTCAAGTTGATGGGATAATTCATAAAAAAAAAATTTAAAAGTATTTATTAATACATAGAATTGTCAAGTTTATATGATTCAACAGAAAATTTTAAAACGTGGTATATAAAAAGTTCTTTTTATCTTGTAATTATTAAAAAGTTTTATAGACGGATAAATTGAAGCAGCTACTCTCTTCCTAGGTCTAAAATACTTGCTTCAGAAAATAAAGTTTCAGTTTCTACTGATTAAAATAACACCATTATTCCAAAATGGGGGATTAAAATCTCGAACTAAATATTGATTGGAAAATTATACTTTTGCCATAAATACTCATAATGCGTCAGAGGTTTTAGTTTGTGATAAGTCAATTCAAACACTTAATGTGTTTTAGCGGAACAAAACTAAATGGAACATAACGGAATCAGGAAAATAATTGCATTCTGTTTGACAATCTACTCATATTTGAAAAAATATATCCTGCACATTAACATTACTAATTTTTAAAGAAGCCTATTTAAATATTCAGTATTTTTTAAAAGCATTATTTACTGCGAGTTTAAAAATACATTTAAAATATTTCCTTTTAAAAAGCACTTCATTTATGTACTTTATAATATAACTTTTCCACTGACACGCATTAAATGGTGCATTAAACTAAAACGGTTAAACTTTGAAATTTCAGAAAAGTTAATACCCCAAGATTTATTCACTCAGAAATATTGAAATTCGGTATTTATTCAACGGTAAATAGTGGTGGTAGATACCGCTTCAAGAACGTCGTATTTTCCTAAGTCAATACAAAAAAAAATTCTGTTGGGAAATGAAACTTTTCCCTTCTTTTATATCAACTTTAAACTGATCTCAAGATTTTATTTTCTTTTATCCATTTTATGATTGGCTTTTATTCTGGTCATATAACTTCTATTTGAAAAATCTTGAAAATAGTATAGTATAATATAGTATAGTATAGTGTAGCTTAATACATGAAGAAAATTAATAATAGACTATTTGGTACCCGTCAAAACATGACGGCTAGATTGTAAATAAATGTACTAATACACAAATTATACTCAACACATCATTGCCAAATGCTCAAAATCATAATAATGCGCAGAAACATATTAATGTGTTTAAGCTGCCTCGTTCTTAGTGACTATCTAAAGGCAGATTTAAAAATGTAACTCAGCATGCGCAGAAATCAATTTTTTTAATTGAAAATTATCGCTAATTAAACAGCACGAAATAAACAATTTCCATGAGGTTTAGTCTTATATTTCACAAACATAATTATCATAAAAATAAAAATGGCAGAGAGAGATCTAGAGGCCCCGCGGAATAAACGTGTTTATCATTAAAACATGTTACTGAGCATGCGCAGAAACAGCGAGTTTCTAAAGCGTGATTTAAAAATACCAATAAGCATGAGCAGAGGTCAATTTTTTAATTCTAAATTATCTATAATTAAAAGAAATTACGGTTACAAAAACCCAAATTCGACAAATCTACAGATTGCAATCTTTCGTTTATGGCCAAAATGAAGTAAATTGATGTAGTAGTTTTCTCTCACGGACTGCCCAAAGGCACAGCAATGGCTTAGCAACTTAAATATATAGATGAAAATATGGACAATAATTATTGTTAAAGATTTTTAAAAGTTGTGAGGGGGCGTTCCAATTTTTCGTCATTACAGCAATGGCTCTTAGTAGAATACCACTTCAAGATTTGAAGATCCAGTTTCGAATCCCAGTTCCGACTGACGTTCGTTGCAACGCTGAAATTGCATTAAGTATTATGAGACAAGACAGTTAAGCTATGCTGTTGGGACCTACGAGTTTAAAGTAACCGATTTCAGCATCAACTGAGGATCCTGTATCTAGAATAAATTTTATTTAAATACTTAATTAAATCACTTAATTCTAAAATCTAAAAGTTTTTTTTACGGAAGTCAAGAGTGTTGACTCTATTATAAATGCCAGGGTAACTTTTAGTTAATACTTTTTCAATATAAAAATGGCGAACAGATATATTAACAGATAACAATATATCTTACATTTCATCTATTCTTCTATTTTCAGCTGTATATATTTAGCTTATTATTACATAACCTTGAAAAACACAATATCAATACAATATCTCTGGTTACTTTCACCATCTTTTCTCCTATACAAGAAAACCTGATTTAAACACGGATATGACCCATTGGGATGATTTTTTCTTTCGTGTGTTGGCCTTTGATTTATTTCTGCTGACGAAGGATGATCACTCATCTTTCTCCAAATGCTTGCTTGGTATTTTTGATTGACGTATTACTGTATGATCGTATTTTATAATTTTTTTATATTAGCTTTTGTGCTCAACATCTTCAAGTGATGTGTGAATATTTGTGAAGATGACGTATCTGGTTTATGATATTTCAATATTGAAGTTGTAAATTAATGTTATATTAGATGAAAAAGGCTTCAAGCAAATCTTCACACACACACACACACACACACATAAACACACACATCCTTTTAATTTTTTGCATTTAAAAGCATGGTTATTCCGCACTTATCAACAATATTGCTGCCAATGTCGTTGCATTTTTAACCATGTTTTTATTAACTTGCTTTCTTGTTTGTTTGTGTGTTTGTCCCTTACAAATCTTGCAATCGATTTTTAACTAACTTCCCGACTAGCTAGACATTTCAAACTTTTAGAATAGCTCAGAACACGATGACAATGCATTTTTAATACTTTTAGCCATCTTTAAGCAGAATTAAATTCATTTTCAGTTATTTTCAGTTAATTTTGTTTTGTGCATTTTGTTTTGACTGGTGCAGCCATCTATCGGCCGGGACGGGAAGGAAAATTTAAGCGCAAGTTAACTTCCATTTAACTTCATTTTCTTTTAAGTTAATGGGATAATTCATCAAATAATTTTTTTAAAAGTATTTATTAATACATAGAATTGTCAAGTTTATATGATTCAACAGAAAATTTAAAAACATGGTTTATTAAAAAGTTCTTTTTATCTTGCAATTATTTAAAAGTGTTGCATCCAGTGTTTATTCGTGGCATTACCAACTATTCATAGTTTTCTCTAGTAACTTCATATTGTACATTCGAAGTTTAACACACAGGAGTAGATTCAAGTCTGGCGAGTATGGGTTTTATCTTTCGATGCCTTTACAATTCATACAAGAATATTTTTTCGTGCAAAATAGCTAAAAGAACAACATTAGCATTCATTTTTGCACTTTGAATTAGTTATACATAATTTTCCTTACGAACTATCCTTACTCCATCTCGAACTTCATAGATTCTATCACGCATAAAAGAAGGTTCAAGTCTGGAGGGCTAGAACTCGAACTTCCAATGCTCTTACAATATGATTCGTCGTAGTGTTGTAAATGAAGAAATAGCGATGAAAGAGCAGAATAAGTGTTCATTTCTGAACTTTTTACTGCCTATATGATTTCATCTTGGGTCACCTGAACTTTTTCTATGCATAGCAGTAGCTCAACATCTGGGAAGTTGGAACATAATTCTCCGACTCTGTGAAGGTTTGGTTCTTCAAAGAATTGTAAATCGAGAAACAGCAATGAAAGAGAAGCATCAGCAGCTTTCTGCACTTTAGACGGCTCTAGTAATGTCATCTCGCTCCTTAGAATTGTATTTCCTGCATAGGAGTAGCCTGAAGTCTGGAGAATAGGGACTTCGATGCTTCTATAATTCGTCATAGGTATATTTTAGCCAAGAAACTACAATGAAAGAGCAGTGTAAAATAATTATAACATAAATTTAACATTGAAAATACGACTCGTACAAATTAAAGGTTAACATGGGTACCAAAAATTACGAGGCAAAACACTTAACAACGAATACAGAAGAATTATTTTTTCTGCTACCCTCGTACTCGATCATCGTAGTTTCCAAGCAACTTCCTCAAAACGCGAAATACAAATATTTTTAAGTGTCGTCTGCAGCGGGATTCGGCTGCAGACTTGCTATCGCTACAGCAGCATCAGATGTTATTTTTGATTGTCTCTTTCAACTGCCGTAATAATTTCATCTTCCTCCTTGGAACTGTTTTTATAGGAAGAATTTCCGATCTGGGGAATCGGAGTTTGATCCTCCGATACAAAACTTTCAACCGCCTTTGATGATTTTACCTGGGACCTCAGTTCGTCAAAGCATTATTTGGCCAAGAATATATCGAGAAAAGAAAAGCATCAGTGTTTATTTCTTTACTTCGGGAAAGGAAAAATTTTATTCGAGAACTGAGGCTTTCACTTCCATCAGTGATTCTCATCTCTATGAATATCCTCTATACTCTCTTTGGTCCATTCTGTGTACGACATGATTGTCTTGGAAAATGAATGCCTATGTTGTTCTCTACTGCTCAATGTCCTTCTCCCAAGGCTAATTTTCTCGTTAACTTCTTCCTATATTGGAATTTTACATATATGTTTATGTACGTTGGATTAAATTCCCTTGAGGATATTTATTACTTTTCAAGACTGTCGTACAACTTTTAACTACATAGTAAAAATTCTAAAAGAAAAAGCTGCTTAACACTCTACTGAAAGTATTTCTGAACAGCTTGAACATTGTCAATGAATCCAAGAGGGTTGTTTTATTACGTAAAAAGTGTGAAGGGCAAGAACCTAAAACAGTACCGTGTGTACGCCAGAAAAAGTTTTAAAAAGTTCTAGCATTATATATGATGTTAAACTATTTTCTCCTTCAAGCATTTAAGCATCTTTGCTACACCAAGAAGCCTTTCCTGTGTATCATTAAATATAAAAAAACCCCACCAAAACAAATAATAATCAAGAATCTCCCCAAAAAGATTATGTATTAAATAGTTCAAAAGTTATCTATTAATTAAAGACAGACCTAAGTAACTTTCGCTCTCAGTATCAGAGCAATAAATTGCACACTGTACTGACAATGGCAACAAATAGGCACGTAAAGAGGACGTTCCCATTTCAAGACTAATAACTACGAAGAGTGAAGATTACCAAACTAAGAAACAGAAACGAAATAATGAGTAATATAAGAAAAACGAGAAGCAAGGAAACAAACAAGAACGTAATCAGTATTATAATAAATAAATAACATGGAAATATTATTGCAAAATAGCCTGCTAAGCTGAAGGAATATATGAAGCAGAACTGCCGGCGTCAAACCAAAAGTGTCAGTTACAACTGATAAAAAAAATTTCAATAAAGAATAAGAATAATCAAGAAATAAAACTGTGAGTGCAAATGAGGAGCAGTTCTGAAAAATAATACTCGAAGTTCTCCCAATTCTAAGAATTGCAAGCAACACGAGCAATTGGAAATTTTCTTTTTGAAAACATAACTCTCATATTTGTTGAGCCGAAACCTATGATCCATGTGATTTGGTTAATGTAGTCAAGGCTGCATTCACAGGGAATCCAATGCACACTCCACGATTAACAAAAGAGAAAGTATCTTTTAAAATAGGTGAAATTCATCAAGTTAGCAGGTTGGTGTTTCTACTAATCTTGTACGGAGCTCTCATTCATTATCAGACTATTGCATGAATATCTTTGAAAAGCTGTATAAATCTTTCTAAACGATTCCAACCGCAGTCACAACAAGTTGCAAAAGCAATTCTGTACTCTAAGGAAGCCAATGAACGTATGAGACTCTAGTCCGTAAAATATGAAACGTCGTGGTTTAATAGCTCATAACGTTCGCTGTCAACTCTTGTTCAATACTTTTGCATTCATAATGAAGCGGCGAATTTATAAAATTCTCTCTCAACTCCACTTTTGCAGGCAATTCAACTTTTCGATGCCTTCAAAACTGTGTCATAAATGCTCATTATCGCTTTCGTATGGTCGTTACTTCCGGCCGGAAATTGACTACAGCGGGAAGAGATGTGGCATTTAGCTCCCGATATACCCTAATGTTCGTAACACATACACACGTACTACATTCTTTACATCTCCTCTTCATTTAAATCAATAACACTTCCAGTTATAGACGCTATTAATAGACATTTCGAGAATTTAGTTTGTAGAATACATCTTAGATTTAAGCCTGTTTTTTTTTAACTGAGAAAATAGATGAAGGTTAAAATATGTGAAGTTAAAATATAGGAATATATATTTTAACTAAGAAAATATATAGGGAACCGAAACTGTTTCTAGTTCACAGTAGAGTCACTATTCGGAGTGTTTAAGCGAAGCAATGGAACATTGCCTTAATTTATAATAAAATAAACGCTATCGTTTAAAAAAAGAAATATAAAAGGAAAAATAGAATCAATTAATATAGTTAAAAGAAGTGCATGACAAATGTAACAATGAAATGTTTTACAAAAATTTTACGACTGAGTAAATTTTCGGGAAAAAATATTTACCTAACAAATTTAGGCATAAAACTATCTGCAACAAATTTATTTTCCTTGTCTATACTCAAATTGAAATCAAAGTTTTTGAAAGTTTATTTATACCCCTGAAATAACTTTGAGATGTACAAATTTTCGTTGTATTAGAGGAGAGAGATTACAGCGTCTTAAAGAAAATCAAAATTTGTAATTTTCTTCACTATCATATAAAAGACGCTACTTATTTAGGCTGGATTTACTTACGTATAACTTAAAAACAGCGTTTATTCCTCTAGAGTCCTTTAAGGATTTAGAAATTTACGTATAGCTTTATATACTCTTTTTCTGAGAAATGTAAGCAATCTCTCTCTGTCTTTTTTTTTTTTTTTTTTTTTTTGAAAGAGTGCGTAGTGAAATTGAAGCTGAATTTAATAATGCACAGCAAAGTTACTTGTGTTGCTGTGGTTCCTAATGCCCTCGGGCCAGAAGTTCAAGGTCAAGTCCATATAGGTTTCAGGATGAGTGGTGCGGCTCTGGTTTATAATAGCACCACGAGGGTCGGAGCCCGTCTTAGCTAGGTGCCACCCCAATTTTGACCCAGCTATCACAGGGGTGACATCTGGGGGACCGTACCTTTCCCACCTACTGATCTGATAGGACTTTCCAGTTTACGTATTTAACGTGTCTATATTCGGCCTTAGACACTAAGGTATTTAACGTCGATGGTCGGGATTCAATTCGAGCACCCTCAGTACCAAAAGCCGACGCGCTTTCACAAGGCTATCTCTGGCCAAAGTTACATTTTTAGTACAGCTAAGCTTTTTTTAAAGAAGCGTTTACAAATGTATTTATAACTTTGCATTATTCACTTTCCTGGAAAACATATGTCTTGCTGTAAAAAATACGATTAAAGGAAATTGAGACCAAATTCGATAACATATAGTTAAGTTATTTAGCTCAATTTTCATTCCAACAGTTACGGAATGTAGAAACGTACATTTAACAGTGCTTTCTGTTTATTATGGTATTGTTTTCGTTATCCATTTTTTTAGCATTTCGGGGGTCTAGAAATTTATTTATTGCTGTGTCTCATCTCCTTAAAAATACGAATAAAGGAAATTCGGGCTAAAGTCAACAACCTATGACTGTTATTTAGCGTTATTTTCATTTGAAAAGTTTCGCCAATACAAGAAATTATGTGTAACAGTGAAAATGCAAAGGACATTCTACTGTAAACACCGCAGGTACATACTTATTCATAATGGATAATAATTACAAGATAAAAAGAACTTTTTATATACCATGTTTTTCAATTTTCTGTTGAATCATATAAACTTGACAATTCTATGTATTAATAAATACTTTTAAAATTTTTTTTGATGAATTCTCCCATCAATTTGAAAAAAAAAAATGAAGTTGATTGGAAGTTAACTTGCGTTTAACTTTTCGTTCCCGTCCCGGTCGATAGACGGCTGCACCAGTCTACAAAACAAAATTAACTGAAAATGAATTCAATCCTGCTTAAAGATGGCTAAAAGTATTAAAATAATGCATTGTCATCGTGTTCTGATCTATTCTAAAAGTTTCAAATGTCTAGCTAGTCGGGAAGTTAGTTAAAAATCGATAGCAAGATTTGTACTGGACAAACACACAAACAAACAAGAAAGCGAGTTAATAAAAACATGGTAAAAAATACACATTGTTAGAGTAGAAAATCATAGCTTAACATTAATAAGAACTAAGCCTATTTCACTCTCTTTATGGAGAATAATTTCGATATGAATTCGATTATTGACAACAGAATATATTTCAAAACATCTTAAGCAATATGGTAGTAATGATCTAGATGAATCGTGACCCATTGGATTATATTACATCATTTCAACAAGGAGTTTGTACCTTTTGGGTGTAATCCCCCTTCATTACCCAGTTTCTGCGTGAGACGCTTTTGTTCATTATAAGAGGATTATATTTGATACCTCGCCATTAAACAAATGCTCTTTTCTACAGAACTGCCGGAGTCATATCTTTGGAATTATTTCCCGCCTGAAGAAATCGACAGGTGTCACATTTATTTGTCTAATGTTTCCCCTGGTGAACACTTTTAACTCTTAGCTTCATATGAGCTGTTTTCGAAATAGCTCTTCAGAGGTTCATCTTCTGATTATCTTCCGGGTGAATTAGGAGAGAAAGTATTGCTCGGTAGTTTGCCTAAGTTTGTTTGATGAACAGAAAGTAAATTTCTTTCCGAAAATGTCCATCCTCTGCGGAATTTAGTTAGAAAAGTATATTGTCCTGACGGTTGATTTTAAGGAAACATTGTTATTCTACAATAAGTCCTCGGTTTGCGCGGTTAATTCGTTTCAGAGCACTCCGCGTATGTAGAAACTAGCTGAATACCCGTGCTTCGCTACGGGGTACATTCAAGTTAAATACAACGTTCAATGTATGAAATTCATACCAAAAAAATATTTATAATACATACAACGGTCAATGTATGCAATTAATGCCAAAAGAAAAAATATATATATTTATAAAAAAAATCGTAATTGATATTTTTAGAGCACTCCTTATTCCAGAACACTCCGCGTATGTAGAAAGAAGCTGAATACCCGTGCTTCGCTACGGAGTACATTCAAATTAAATACAACGTTCAATGTATGAAGTTAATGCCAAAAAATATTTATAATACATACAACGGTCAATGTATGCAATTAATGCCAAAAGAAAAAAATATATATTTATAAAAAGGTTGTAATGGATATTTTTATAGACAAAATAATGTAGAAGAAAATACTGAAATTAAATCTTATAGAACATAATAAAGAATATAGTACAGTTAATATAGTACAGTTTGAGGAACATTTACTTTTCTGTATTTTAATTTTTTTGGGTAATGTCCAATTTAGAAAGAAAAAAAAAATGTCAATTTTTTTCGTTGTTATGCACGTGACGCAAAATTAATTCAAAGTATCACAAAAAGAAAAAGAAACCACGTGATCAGCATTTAATAAATTAAATTCTAAAAATTAATCTTTAAAAATTCACCAAAAATCAGAAAATATAGGTAAAGATTCGAAAAAGATTTCATTTTAAAAGAAATTTTGTGATCTTTCTCGTGATATAAATTTTATAACCCTCAAATTATTATTTTAAGTGAAAACTTAAAAAAAGTTACAAAAACAGCTTAAAAATTTAGTTTAAAAAAAATCTAAGAGTGATTTTTCAAAAGTTTTTCTTAGTTCACCCCTACACTATAAGAAGAATTGTCATGCAAAATTTCAGTCCTTTAGGCCCAGCGGTTTTGTCTGTGCGTTGTATGTCAGTCAGTTACGGAACTGTTTTATATATATAGATGACGTAAGTCAAAATGTACCAGGTAATACTCTAACTTGTATCAGCATAAGACTAAGGGCCTGTTCACATAGCATCCGCCAGCTTTATCGGTACTCGTATTGACAAATTTCAAACCAATCACTGACCTTAACAATTTCGAGGATAATCGTTTGGAGATTTATAATTGGTTAAATATATTTCAATACGAGTAACGCTGACGGATTCTATGTGAACAAGCCCTTATCGGTATGCGTTTGTCTTGGAGATCTTCAATGCAAATTATCAATAATGTCTCCGTCGTTTCCATCAAAAAACCCCTCTTCTCTTTGAAATTATAATGGATTAGCTGAAGTACCCGGCGTTGCCCGATTTTCAAAAAATAATATGCCTATGTTTTAATGTGAACTATCAACTATATCTAAACAAAATTTCAGATCATTTGAAGCAATACTTTTTCACTTATAAAGGAACAAACATAGGCCTATTCGAAATAATCAATAAATTTCAGTTTTAATGAAACACGCTGATTTTTGAATAAAGTTCAATAATTCAAGTTCGATTTACACAAATTGTGCATAAAATTGTACATAAATTCAAAAACATAAAGTTTATAAGTTAAAGTTCTGTAATATTATACCTATAAATTTCTAGTTGATAGCCAATAAATTGTAAATCTTTTTTTACCTTAAATTTCCCATAAAAAGCGTAGTTCCAAATGTAATTTTCTTCAATAAATCCTTAACTGTTCAAAAATCCGTTTTGTATTTATTAATACCTCCTCCACTTGAATCTCTAAAATATTAAATGTTTTACTGATAATAAATGAAAATGTAGTTTGATGTGTTGTTATGGTTACTTGACTATGGTTGACAAAGAAAATTCAAATGTTAAATATTTTACTGATAATAAATGAAAATACCGTTTGATGTGTTGCTATGGTTACTTGACTATGGTTGAGAAAAGAAGAGTTGTAAAGGTGAAGCATCAGCTCAACATTTAGACCCCAAACTCTTTTTCTTCTGATCAGATATACATTATATATAGCCTATGTCCATCTGGAATAATGTACCTTTCAAAAAGTGAAAGAATTTTTCAAATAGGTGCAGTGGTTCCGGAGAATACCCTCCACATACAAAATCCCCTCTCTCTCTTTATAGATTAGTATAGATTACATAGGAACAGATTTCTTCACGTGTTGCACAGTCCGATCGTTATTGTTTACCGTAATTCTAACGGTCGATTCGTTCATACCGTATACACACACGCAATGTCTTCAATCTTGTTATCTTTCTCATGTCGTTTAATGATTTCAACTTTAGTTTCCATGTAATTACGTGTCTCTTTTTAAATCTGCTTATAGTCTGTTTCTTTTTACGTTCTTCGGACATGTTTTTTTTCTTATGGCTTTTATGTTGTAATTTGTATCGAAAACTAACTTTAGTACAGCGCGCTAAACATACGACCGTTCGCTGTCAATTGACAACTACTGTTGCCGTCAAACACACATGCAAGACTGACTCCCATTCGTACCGGCAACGTCGAAGAACTGGAAACACGAGAAACGAATGACGTCTACGAGTTTTTAAAAAATATTGAAAATTACAACCGCGTATCTACGAATCCGCGTAACTCGAGGACTTACTGTACTGTTTCGCCTAATTTTCCTGCTATCACTATTTTACCAATATGGGGATATTTTAATCTGGACAATATAGGAACATCCAAGCCTTACTTGGAATTTGAACCCAAGCCCACGGCGGGGAAGCTCAAGACGCTAACCACCATACCATGTGGGTGGCTAGTGAAAAATCTTGAAGACAGTTAAAGGAAATTAGAGCAAAAGAACGCTAAACATGATTTTCTAGGGGTACGGTACAAGGGATTATTAAAATGGAAAATCATTAAAAAAAATACTGTTTGGTTGGTCGAGAGAGATACAGTCAACTTTTGCTACCCAAGGGCTAATTAAACCGGGACCTACAGTTTGAAGTTGATTCCGACCGACTGCAAACATCCATGCCAACAGTAAGCACATAAATGAACAATATGCTCAGATATATAGAAGAGAATAAACAGTGCATCAGAAAAATGCTCTGGTTGGTTTTTTTAGTCCTCGTTGAAACATTCGGTTTGGATTTTTTGATTCTAAAACTGTATATATTTTAAATTAAAAATATAAGACTTTTTTTTGTTTTTGACACTTTTGTGTTCAGATCCCCTTATAAGGTTACTGAATTCTATCGGATATATTTTGCATCGTATTTGCTTGTAATGACAGACTCAGAATTTTGAGTTGGCCTAGGGCAACCTAGTGGTTAGCCCGCCGGACTTCGGCCCTGAAGGTGCTTGGTTCGAATCCCCACAAGAGCCACTGAAAACCTTTGTGTCGAGTAATGTCGAGTTTTAAGCCGAATATGGATACGTTAAATCCGTAGGGCGGAAACTCCTTCCATGTTGTAAGTGGGTGGGAAAAGGGTACGGGCTCACCAGGTGTCACCCCTTAGGGTGCTCAGTCATAATTGAGGGGGCACCAGGGGGTGGTGTTGGTTTACCTGTATGTTGCCCCAATTACAAGCAATCAACAAATATAGGGAAACATCGGGGGAATGTTGAGAAGATAATGTGCTTGCAGTGTTGGGAAAAAAAGAAAGTTTTGAGTATTGTAGGTAATGGTTATTTCCCATACTCCAACAAATTTAAGTTTTAATAGATTTCTTCAAATCTTTCTGCTGTGTTCTCCTTTCCCTACGTTATCATTTTCAACTAAGTTCAAAAAGAAGACTCGACCCCCTATCCTTTTTTTCTGACGCTAACTTAGGCGAGGGGGGTCGTGAAGTGATAATTGGCAGTGTGCCGAGGATAGAATCAAACACAAATTCTTCTCTATCTCTTTCAATACTCGGGCTTTCTGCATTTCGCTAGTACCGAGCTAGGAAGGGAAGAAAAAGATTAAATCGCCCAACTGATGGCCAGGAACTATCAGACGCCGCTCCGACGCGTCAGGCCAGATTTAACTTATTGGGGGAATGCTCGGGTTTTCATTTCTCTTATTTCTGTTGGTCAAAGAGATTTTGCAGACAGTTTTGTATTTCGGTTTATTCTATGCATACTTTAGTGTGCTGTCAAAAGAATGAGGGGAGAAATGTGGACGGAGTTTTATTAGATGTATTTTCATTACATGATGAATTCCGTATATATGAGAATCACTTCTTCAAAAATGAAATAACTTTACTAGGTGTCACTTTTCACTGTGGAGTGATCTTTATGAGTTAGAAGGGTAATTAGTAACGTCACTTTTCAGCGTGGAGTGATCTTTAAGAATCAGAAAGGTATTTATAACATCACTTAGTGTAGCGTAGAGTGATCTTTAAGAATACCCGTGAATGGTAATTAGGAATCAGAAAGGTAATTAGTAACGTCACTTAGTGTCACTTTTTAGCGTTGAGTGATCTTTAAGAATCAGAAAGGTAATTAGTAACGTCACTTAGTGTCACTTTTTAGTTCGACTTAATCTTTAAGAATCAGAAAGCTGATTAGTAACGTCTATCTTATGCTGAAATTCTGAGTTTATTCTTCTGAAGTTCAACACAGTAAAAAAAAATAGGGCTCAGGACTCAGTAACGCTATCTTTCTAAGAATACAGTGCTGCTGATGAGGGTAGAAACTGTATGAAAGAACTGGTTATACCCAAGCTATGGCTAATCGAGTTACAGGTATTTTTAGTTATATTTCTTGATTTATTTCACATTAAGTTTAGATTACCGTGATGATGAATTCTTTTTGAAGTTCATAGCCGGGTAATGGCAGAATGACAAGGGCGCTGGCATTTGGTAACAGAGTTTGAGTTCGAGTACCACTATTGGCATGGATATTTGTAACCGTTAAGGATCGACTTTAAACATTAGGTCCCAGTCTAATTAGCCCTTCTGTAGCAAAAAAAAAAAAAAAGGACCGTAGTTCTTTCAACGAACCGACCAACCACCATATTTAAAGTTCAAAACTAACATCTGTCAGTTAGAAACATTGATTTTCGGTAAAAAAAGGGTAAAAAAATCATTATTGTTAATTAATATATATACAGTGGCTCCCAAAAGTGTTCGTGAACTTACGATTTTCAATGAAATAGGGGTCTATCCATTAATTAAAATGAATATTTCAGAATGCGTATTTAATAATAAGATCTATAATCTATTCGTAACAAAACTACATGGAATATTTCGAAAACATAGTAAAACTTTTAATTTTTAAGGAACCAATAATCAAAAAGTAACAAAATCTTCATCTCACAAAAGTCATCATACACTTGTAAAAAATCTCTACATATTAGTAAATATTCTAATTTTTCGTTAAATTAATATTTAGTAGGATATCCTTTAGCTTCCACAACAGCTTTTAAACGTCTGGGAATAGATTGCACTAGTTCTTTTGTAATATCTGCATCAATGTTCATCCATTCTTCCATCATAATTGTTTTTAGTTCGCTTTTAGTGTGAATGTCGTGTTTTCGTACTCGAACCTCCAGTTCTCTCGAAATATGTTCTATTGGGTTTAAATCTGGCGATTGAGGTGGTGTTTTCAAAACTTGTGGACAATTATAGAGACACCAGAGGCGAACGTTGAGAGCCGTGTGCTTAGGATCGTTATCTTGATAAAAAACAAAGTTGTTTCCAATACCCAAATTTTGGGCAGATAATTTTAAATTGTCTCTTAAAATATTTATATAAACAGCATGATTCATTATGCCATCAATAAATACCAAATTACCTAGTCCTGATGCTGACATGCACCCCCATACAAGGACACCTCCACCATGCTTAACTGTTCCTACTAAGTTCTTGGGGTTAAGTTCCTAATTTTTTCTTCTCCATACAATTATACATCCATCGGAACCAAAAATTTTAAACTTGCTTTCATCAGCAAGTAAGACATTATTCCAATACGTTTGGGGCTTATTTTTATCATTGATAGTACGAAGGAAAGCCTAAGCTTTCTGTTTTTCTCACTCACAAAAATTTTCTACGGGCAGAACGCCCATGTAATCCAGCTGCTCTGAGAACTCGTCGAACAGTTTCAGGTGAAATTGAAGTGGAATATGTTTCATTGAATTCTGCAGAAACTTTTACAGCACTCAAACGTGGATTTTTCACAAATTTTCTAATTATAAATCTCTCATCACGTTTTGTTAACTTTGCCGGACGACCTTTTCTTACCTTGTTTTCTATCCGATTTTCTTCTTTAAAGCGTTTTATCACATACTGCACAGTAGAATGGGATAAATTAAGTAATTTAGCAATATTCCGAACTGATTTACTACTACTATGATGAAAAATAATCAATTTTCGAATGCTGTTTGTTGTTTCTTTACGACTACGAGCCATTTTTAAATAATAGATAGAATATTATGGAGTAGGCAAAACTTAAAGACAAACGATATCTTAAATGTCACCACAATTCAAAAATAAAAATAAAGCGCCAGATGATAATTTTAATTATCAATTTATCCGAAAATATTTCAGTGTACGATGACTTTTGTGAGATAAAGTTTTTGTTACTTTTGATTGCTCGTTTCTTAAAAATAAAGTTTTACTATGTTTCCAAATATTTCATGTAGTTTTTTTCAGAATAGATTATAGATCTTATTATTAAATACCCATTCTGAAATATTCATTTTAATTAATGGATAGACCTCTAATTCATTAAAAATCGTAAGTGTACGAACAGTTTTGGGAGCCACTGTATATATATATATATATATATATATATATATATATATATATATATATATTTTAATATAATATTATATATATATATATATATATATATTTTAATATAATATAATATATATATAATACATACTTATATATATATATATATGTATGTATGTATATATATATATATATATATATATATATATATATATATATATATATATATATATATATATATATATATATATATATATACAGGTGGTTATCAAAATAATGGAAACTCTATGAAACATCATGAAAACCTTTATTAATACGGCGCAGGATCATTTTTGTCATGTAATATCACTTTATTCACCTTGGAATTGGATTATACAAGTCATGAATAATGGTTAAGAATAATGGGACATGAATAATGGTGGGTATACTTGTTTTTTAAGGAATACAAAGCACATTAATAAACACCACTAATATTGATAGGTGTTTCCATTATTTTGATAACCACCTGTATATATATATATATATATGTATATATATGTATATATGTGTATGTATATATATATATAAATTATAATAATATTAATATATGAATTACTGATATGTATTTTTAATCATTCTTATGATTAAAAATGCATATCAGTAATCTATATTTCCTTTTGGGGTAGATTACATTTTTAAATTTAAGGTTAGAAATTCAGCCCAAGAAAAATAAAATCCATTTTTTATCTTCCCAACAAAATACCATTAATTGAAAAGCCTATCAGAAATAAATGTAGTATTCATGAATTATTACCGCATTCCGGAATTCAGAATTTGGTAAATATCCGGTTTATAAAGGAAATGGATGATTCTATTAGAAATGCTGGGGAAAATGAGAATTGCGTGGCGCTTGATCAAAACTCAAGAATTTATTTTTAGTATAAACTCCCTTTAGCGTATGCAGTTGTTCAAGCCTCCGGAATTTACTCATAGCTGGTAAATATAAACTTGCGGGAATTTAGAATGACACGGCAGAGTCAACTTGTTTTGTCATTTGAATATTTGAAACATTAGCGACTGTGACCAAGCTAGACAGAGAAACTTTCATATAGAATGAGCATTATTATTGATGATAATGTACATCATAATCGGAAAGAAACATGTTACATATCTGCAGTAGGTCTCCATATAACAGAAATTATTTAAAAGAAATTCCCTGCTGAGCTTTGAAACGAAAATCAGTTTTTGAATATACATTGGCGAAATAAATTAAGAGAATTTGCATATTTTATCGAATTTCATGACAAGAACTGAACTGAATGTAAAACCACTGCTTCTAGACAAAAATGCAAATCTTGTACATCAAATACATAAGCGTACATGTGTGTAGACGGAGCCAGTAGAGAAACAAGCTTTATAAGCGCGGGTAAGTTAAGACGCATTTCGTTCGCTAGCACACCTCGGCGAATTTCTTGGTGTTATTTTGCAGCAATCGGTTAACTTCAAATTGTAACAGTAAAAATGAGTAACCACCAACGTTTAGATGATGGAATGAGGTGGCGAATTGTGGGGAGGCTAGAAGTAGGCCGATCGATTTTATGTAAAAACAAAAACCTGAACAGGGTCAAAATTACAAGTTTCTTTCATTGTTTAGGGAAGTATACGGAATTCGTAAAAGTAATAACCTTCGCTCCGTAAAACACAGCCCTCAGTTGGCCCTGGGATGCCATACCTTCTACCTCAGTTAGGTACCAAGAGCAATCGGAAACTTCCGTGACTGATTTCGGGTTCTTAGGCCTTCTGCACACGGAGCAACTCAAAAGAAACTGATAACTGACTCCAGTCACAAACCAGTCCGTGATGAGTCGTAACCTATGTAATTGAATGGAGCCACGCACACGGCGCAACTGGTTACAAACTCGTCCGACGAGTTTGTAACCAGTTGCGCCGCCCAGTGTGCGTGGCTCCATTCAATTACATAGGTTACGACTCATCACGGACTGGTTTGTGACTGGAGTCAGTTATCAGTTTCTTTTGAGTTGCTCCGTGTGCAGACGACCTAAGGAGAACGATTTACCACAGTTTACACAGTGAGCATTTTCAGAACCTCACTGAATGCATTTTGTTAGTTTTCGATCACTCATTTTGCTTTTACACCAGCACTACATACCGTTATTCATAAATTGATTTCAATCATCGATGATTCAGTTTTAACGTTAGAAATTAAACATAAGTTACGAAAAAAATATGATGGATTACTTACATGAAACTTGTATAATATGCCTAAAAGGTGTCTTAATTCCCATTGCTAAACACAATTTCAGTTTCCTGACGTGGAATCCATTCTCCATACAAAATTCTTATATGAATTAGATTTACTAGAAAAGTTTGCTGTTAATACCTATTACCCAGTTTTCGTCTACGTTACCCTAATCTACTACCTGAAAAAATATTTAATCTTAAATGCATTTTAAACCCTCCAAACGTTTGAGATTTTTTTTTCTGTATCTTTCTTTCATCCGAAAAAAAAGCGTTTCTGACGAATTATTCAATTGTCTAGTTTGGTTTTAAAAATTGTACTTTATGACACCTTTTGAGTACCCTTTGAACACCAAATGAAAGGGGGAATAATCTGTCCGGAACACTTTTCTGGTTAAAATTATTTGACAGAAAAACACGTCTCAAACATTTAGGTGGTTAAATATATTTGTCTCCTACTTTTATTTAATCATTTGATGTTATTCGTTTATTTTTTATTATTTCCATTTCCTATTTCAATTTCCATGGTTCAATTTTCCCGCTTTTCCATAAAATCCTACTTTATTTGTTAGTTTCGTTTACGGGTATATCCCTTTGCTTGGCTTGTAAAAATCTTGTAAAAATCCTCTTCCTTGCTCCACTCACAGGCTAATTCCATTTCAGGTATTGACTTCTGCCGCCGCTTCCCACGAAGTCCTTCTGGAAACTTCTGTTGCTTCCCTAACTTATATCAAAGATTTTAATAATATTCCCTTTTAGGAATTGACTATAGGTATAATTACACTTAATGCTCCCCTGCCTGAAAAAGAACTGTATTCAAAGAAACTAGTGGCGATTCTTATTCTTTTTCGTGAATATTAAGCTGTGGGTTTCTTTCATATGAATAACTAGCTGAAAACCCGCACTTCGCTACGGAGTACATTCAAATTAAATACAACGGTCAATATATGCAGTTAATGCCAAAATAAATAAATAATTATAAAAAAAATATTTATAAAAAAAATCGTAAGGGATATTTTTATAGACAAAATAATGTAGAAGAAAATATTCATATTAATTCTGATAGGACATACTAAAGAATATAGTACAGTTAATATAGCACAGTTTGAGGAACATATCTTTTACTGTATTTTAATATTTTTTTGGATAATGTCTAATCGTCTGCCGCATTAGCAAGGGAAAAATATTTTTTTGTCAATTTCATCGTTATGGACGTGACAGTAAATTTATTTAAAGTACCAGAAAAAGAAATCACGTGATCAGCATTTAATAAATTAAATTCTAAAAATGAATCTTTAAAAATTTACCAAAAATCAGAAAATGGAAGTAAAGATTCGAAAAAGATTTCATTTTAAAGCAATTTTTATGATCTTTCTCGTGATATGAATTTTATATCCCTCAAATTATTCTTTTAAATGCAAACTTAAAAAAAGTTACTAAACAGCTTAAAAATTTAATTTTAAATAATCTAAGAATTTTTCAAAAATTTGTCTTAGTGCACCCCTATACTATAAGAAGAATCGCCATGCAAAATTTCAGCCCTTTAAGTTCAGCGGTTTAGTCTGTGCGTTGTATGTCAGTCAGTCAGTTACGGAACTGTTTTATATATATATATATATATATATATAGATAGATTAATGGCCAAAGAATACAGATACAATTGCCTTATTTCAAAACTGTTGGGTTTATTGGATCTGGTGACAACTTGCGAATGGATTCCTATAATGTCCAAAAACCTAAAAAAAACAATGAGATTGTCCATATTCGTGATATGCGGGATACCGTGTAATAGCAGCACATTGGATCGAGTACATCAATTCCTGCTTTTGTTGTATTGTAATCCATTATAATCGCTGGTTTACTACGGTTAACTCACGACTAACAATGAATGGATAGGAATAACAATGAATGGATAGGAATACAAGGGTCAGAAAATCAGACCTGCTTTAGGAAGGGTGTAGCTACAAATAGAAACTGCTTAGAACATTCAACCCTTACATGTAAAAACAAACCATTCAAAATTACGAAAATGTTGTACTTTGTACACGGGTGCGTTCGCTGAAGGGTTAAAGAAGCCACATCATGAGTATCATTAAAACGACGACGTTTCTACCTCCAGATAACGAAAATCGTTTATAATTGTTCTCTCTATTTTCACTCCAGGATAAGATCCACCTGGCAAAATTCAATCCTTCCTATGACATATTCCCCCAACAGCACTTCCGAATCTCCTCTACTCCAAACTGATCCACTCGGGGCATTAAAAACTTCAGGAAATATGGTTGATGAAATCTCGTTTCGTCATTATGGTACACCGTAGCCTGTACTTACTGCGAAACATTAAATGTAAATAGTAGCTCTTAATGAAAGAAATTAGTAACTCAAACAGAATTTTTTTTCTGGATGGAGTTGTTAAGAAAGCAAAATTGTTTAAAAGGAAAAAGTATATTAATAAATTTACTATTGTCTCTCATGTCTTTAAAGAAAGGCGTAAATCAATATTTTCTTAAGGCTGCTGTGTACTAACTCTATTTTATTCGGTCACCTCAATGTTAACCTATGTTTTTGGCTAGGAAATTTTTAGTAATTTTTTATGCAGTCTTAGTGATGACTTTAACAACAGTATTAATGTAATTTAAAAAAAATATTAAAAAGGAAGGGCGTTGCATTTTAAGGTCTACTTTTCGATACGAAAAGCAAAGTTAAATGCATGTATTCGCAAATACGAGAGCTGTTTGATAAGTGTGTGCAAAGTCTACGAGATGACGCCACTCGTACGTATCGAGGTTATTTTTAGTTGCTGGTAAATCCTGAAGGATACCACACAAAGTTTCAGACAGATACATCAATTAGCTTTTGTTTGTCGCCCATTCGAACCGATTATGTACCGTGATTCTTTTACACCACGGGAACGCACCAGATCACGCTTCTATAATTGTGACGGCAAAATTGCTCGACTGACGCTACCAAGTTCTTTCGAATCCTTCCTATTCTCCAGATTTGGTTCTCTTGTATTACTATAGGTCCCCAAATATAAAAAAAAGGCTGGTAAAGAAAGATATTTTCCTGAAACGATAAGTTGATTGCTGAAAGAACTGTCTGATTTGAAAACTTGTACAAATCATACTACAGTTGAACCCCGTTATAGCGAACCCGGTATATAACGAACTCACGGATATAACGAACGAAAATTTTGGTCCCGCCGTTTTCCTATTGCATTTAATGCTAATTTATCCTTTTATAGCGAACCTCCGAAATCTTAAGAATCGGCTATAACGAACCTCTTTTTCAGTCGACTAATGAATTTCTTTTTATTTTTAAACTTTTAAAGAATGTTGAAGAAGCAAAAATTGTTGAAGATGATGATGAAGATTTACGCATCGCGATCTGGATTCCGACCGATGAAGATATTATGGAAGAAATTGATTTCGGAATTATTCATTTTAAAGATTCTGCATCTGATGCTGATAAAGAGGAGCACATAAATGACGAAATCCCCATCATCTCAGATGCTACAGCACCGATGCGTGTAAATAATAAGTTTTTGTCAACACAAACAGTGGAAGAAAGAGTGTTGGAGTCATTTGATGTATTGGACAAAGAAATTCATAAAATGTTTTTGAAATCGTCATCACGCCAGCAAAAGATTACCGATTATTTCTATATCAAAACAGTCAGCAACAATTAAAGGTTAAATGAATTTATTTCCATTTGTCTTCATTTTTAGTTACTTTAATTAGTATTGTGTCAGTTTAATGTAATCGATTTTGGTCATTTTAATTCATTAATGATCATTTTTAATAGATTGTATCATTTTTAATACATCATTATTCAATACACATAGCAACTAATGAGTTATACATTTCTTGAACTCTAAGATATTTCTTAACGGTTCGGATATAGCGTTACCGACAAGATATCCCTTGAAGTTCGTTATAACGGGATTCGACTGTATATGGACGGAATAAAAAAACTAGAGCATCGTTGGACTAAGTGTATAGATCTCAAAGGAGACTATGTGGAAAAACAAATTCTGCCCCCAAAATTATGTTTTCTTACTTTTTGCGCGAACGTATCGAACATACCTCGTATGAAATTTATATACCAATAGAAAAATTCCCATAGTGTAACATATTGTTTTTCATAGCTTAACATAATGAAGATCTGCGTGATCAACTGTTGCTCTACCTTAATGCCTCAGATATTATTTCAAAGCAATTTTCTGACTGTAACACTGGTTGTACGAAAAATAAAACACGCAGACTGCACACGAACGGGAAACAATTAAGGCTGGAAATACAGAAGTTGAGATTTTTGGAAGAGCTATCCTTACACGTTCCCGGTCGATACTTGAATTCTTCCGGAAATTCACGAGAAAGAATTCACCCCTTCTGACGTATGAAAAACAATTTATCTCCAGCGAAGGGGAGTATTTCAAGAAATCTTCTAATAAAAATAATTGAATGAGGACCCTTTTTCACACAGATGCTTTTAGGATCATCCGTTAGTTAATGAAACTTACAAAAGAAAACGGGATTGTGCAAACAACCTTTTGCGTGAAAAATGATAGAAGTGTTTTTGTATTTGTAATTTTTTTTTCTTCCTTGCTAAGATTCACTGAGTTTATCGCAAAATACTTTTTCGCCCCAGCCAATAAAAATATTCTTAAGATTGATGGGCTGTTATGAGATGTAGGACGCATTAAAAAAGAAGGTGAAGACAGATTTACAAGAAATCTCTGTTCAGGGCAGTAAAAGTGGTTGGATATAGTAGAGCGCATTTTGAAAATGATTATGCATGTAAAAAGAACGGAATCTGGTAGTAAAGTCATCAATTTCTTTTTGCGTATACATTACGTGAAATATCATTTCAATTTTAAAAATCTGTATTTTGGTAACATGCATACCTATGAAATCTTCTCCCGTTCTGAACATGCATAAATGTCATGTCTGATACTGCGTCCATGCACATCTGCACTGCACAGAATTCTGGGGGAAAGCCAGTGATTTATGGGGCAGAGCATCTGCAGCGATCTCTCGATCGAGCGGTTTTTGCACAGATCATCAAAGAGACACGAGGGATCTTGGGGGGGGGGTTCTAAATGGGGGAATGTCTGGAAGACAGTCTAGTGTTCCTTTACACATCGCTTGGGGGGAGGAGCGTGACTAATCGAACCCCAAATGTGTCACGCGGAGTGGGGGGTGCTTGTCTGCATGTGTGTGGAAGCAGCATTATAGAAGCAGCTGGAAAAGAGTTGGTTACTGGGACGCAGTAAATAGGTGATTTAGTCTTAGAAAGTTTTATTTGTCGTTTCACACGCAGTTCCCGGTAGGAAGGGAGCTAGATCGAGTGACATATGAAATGTAACAAGCAATATCAGAAAAAGGCACGGCTTTTAGCCGTGTTCTGATTTTTATATCGGGAAAATCCAGAAGAGGTTATACAAAGGTTATTCCCTATGACGTTATGTTACGTCATGGACTAGGGCGTGTCCAATGATTCTTATCAGTTCAGTTTCCGTACACAGAGGTTGTACTAAGAATCAGAGGTTCTATAAGAACAGAGGTTCTATAAGAATCTTTCTCTGTCTACAGAGGAACGAAGGGATTAAGTACTGCAAGCTTTATGAGCATTAAATCATCTTTAGAAATCGAATAAATTATGTTTTACAGGAACATAGAGAAGTTATATCATAAATATAAAAATTATTTTTATATTACGTATATGTATAATGTAAAATATTACGCTGATGTTTGTCTAAAGAGAAAAATTAACCTCAAATTCTACTTTATTTCTAAAACATTTATAAAGGATTTTTTGAAAATTTTCCGAGTGTTTTCAAGCTTTTTAACAAAAATAACATTATAAATGGAACATCTATCATTTGTAACATTTAACATAAATATACAGTTTCTTGCACCAAGTTGTCGGACTTGATATCAGAATGGGTAATCCCTCGTAGAATACTAATTACCATTATTAATCTTTGTGTGGCAAAAGATGGTCGTAGCTATCTACACTGTTACCTTTACCAAAACTACTTTTTTTTTACCATTATCTTCTGGCCGAATGACTAGCTGGCAATCGGATCCAAAGCCTGCGGGTTCAAGTCCTACCGCTGGCATGAATGTTTGTAGCCCTTCGGAATCGTCTTTAAACTGTAAGTCCTGGTCAAATTAGCCCTTATTGTATCAAAGGTTGACCGTAACGCTGTCTATCAACTCAACTCAACCTTAACGCCATCTTATCGCGCCAAATGGGCGTGAGCAAGATGGTCGTTCCACCATGCCTGAAGCATGATCGAGATTAAGAGGAAATTTGTGAAAGTAGAAATTCCATAAATCCGAAAATTAATCCGGAAAATGGTTATTAAAAATTTTTTAACACTAAAGTCGAAAATAGATATTGAAGAATGAAATCGAAATCCTCTAAATTGTGATTTAAAAACAAACACAAAATATAGACGATATTTATGTTCCCAAAACTAACACAAGAGGCAAAATTAAATAAAAAGTTATAAAAATTAAACACACGTTATAAAGCAAGCTAATTTAACAATCAGTTTAATGCAGAAAATTAATTAATTCCTCTGAGAAAAACCTTTCTCAAAAACTACAAGACACTTAATAAATTCAAAATGAAGAAAAAAAATTTAAAAACTTATTTTCTTAAAAAAAAATAAAACAAGTTAGAAACATAAAAGACCCTTAAACTAAATGGCTCAAATAAAAACACATTTTATAAAATAGAAGCTGAAAACTTTTGAAGTACCAGATTACAAATATTAAATAACAATTACTTCAAAAGAATATTCAAGTGAACAAAAATTATGATGTGGTTGCCAAATGGGTTTAATTCTTGGAAACGTTTTCAAAATGTTCAAAACGTTTTCAAAAAATTTCTTTACTTGACATATTATGACCCGTTTCACATAATCTACGATATTTCATATTACTATGTCTCTCAGTAAGAAATATTTAGTTGTGAGCATCTATGTGTACATCTCAGCACAATATTGTAAAATATTTCCTCAAACTTAAAACAGAAATTTTAGTAACTTGTGTGTAACCTTAATAATGTTTGTCGAGAAACTGGTAAACTTATCACTTTTTTACAGGGAAATTTCTGTTTTAAGAAACAACTAAGACGTCTTTATAAATTTGACGCATATTTATTCACTGTAATCTTGATTGTATTTTTTTTAAGTAGAAGATGGTTTATTAAGCTTTTATCCTTTAACGATAACTTTTCCTCCCGAAATTTCACGTTGCATTGTTTGTCGTTCGAATTGGAATAATTCGAGAAATTTCATTGTCAGGGAAATTAAAATATACTAGATTCTGCTTCTGTATCCACCATTCTTTTAAACCGGATTATCGGGAATTCACTTTATAGTTACTTTATTCAATTACACGAAACTCGGCGAAATTATTGATAACAGTCGTATCATCGCACTAGCTGAAAACCTGTACTACGCTACGGGGTACATTCAAATTAAACACAACGGTCAATGTATGCAATTAATGCCTATATATATATGTATATATATATATCGTGACGGATATTTTTTTAGACAAAATAATGTAGAAGAAAATATTGAAATTAAATCTAATAGAACATACTGAAGAATATAGTACAGTTAATATAGTACAGTTTGAGGAAAATTTATTTTGCTGCATTTTAATATTTTTTTGGATAATGTCCAATCGTCTGCCGCATTAGAAAGAAAAAAAATTTTTGTCAATTTATTTCGCTGTTATGCACGTGACGATAAATTAATTTAAAGCATCACAAAAAGAAAAGAAACCACGTAATCAGCATTTAATAAATTAAATTCTAAAAATTTATCTTTAAAAATTCACCAAAAATCAGAAAATGGAGGTAAAGATTCGAAAATCATTTCATTTTAAAGGAATTTTTATGATCTTTCTCGTGATATGAATTTCTTATCCCTCAAACTATTCTTTTAAATGCAAACTTAAAAAAAGTTCCTAAACAGCTTAAAAATTTAATTTTAAAAAATCTAAGAAGAATTTTACAAAAATCTTTCTTAGTGCACCTCTACACTATAAGAAGAATCGCCATGCAAAATTTCAGCCCTTTAGGTCCAGCGGTTTGGTCTGTGCGTTGCGTTATATGTCAGTCAAAAAAGAACTGCAAAAAAAGAACCACTGGTCAGAATGACTTCAAATTTGAACAGAATATACTGGAAGAAGGGGGAAACGATTTGGCATAATAAAAAAGTTCCAAAGTGTATCAATAGATGGCGCTGTAAACAGTTGGAACCTTTTTTTTTATTATGCCAAATCGTTTCCCCCTTCTTCCAGTATATTCAGTTCAAATTTGAAGTCATTCTGCCCAGTGGTTATTTTTTGCAGCCTTTTGAAAGTGGGACTTTAATTATGGACACCCTGTATACAGATTGCGTAAACCAGTATAATGTCGCTGCCTCGCTACACTTTTAAAGAGAAATACCAGATTAATCCATGCGGAATATCCATATGCAGAGGAGGGAAAAAGACAAACTATTGTCCGTTCCTTGTATTGACTGGCTATTCTCCGTCGGCCTTGGATTTCTATCTTCAAAGACCCTTGCAACAAAAGCGTTTTGTGAGTGTGTGTGTTTCGTGCATTAATGACCCACCAACATCCCTCCTCCGCGCTCGGAAGATCTAAAGGATACAGTTTCCGTCTATTAATATCAAGAAGAGGTAAGAAGGTCGTTTGAAACTTTCGCGACAAGTTGCTATCTCTTCGGGGTACAGAAGCTTTATTCTCTGTAATTTATCAAAGAAAAGCTCGTCTATTTATATCTCCTCCTCAAGTGTTTTCTTTAAACAGTGGCAGTAGCGGATGATTAATGAAGCACTTATAGATGGCTTTATCCAATATTTTATATGTGCGTAACTTAACTAATTTTGCTCTTTTTAATATGATTGTTTGCTTCGTATTAATTCTCTTTTATTACACCATTGTGAGAAACCGATTGCAAATCTATTTTTATATTTACTGCAATATTTTCGTATTTACTGCATTAGTATTTACTGCATTAGTGTATTTACTGTATTAGTGCTATTTTCATATTTACTGCAGTAATATATTTCTGTAGCGTTATGGCAGATGTTGTTGTTACATATGGCAATTGTTTTCGGAATTTAATCCATACAATTTATAGACTGCCGAGACCGTTGGCCATTCATTAAGGCTGCTATGTACTAAGAAAAAAAAATCTTATTTCCCTTTTCCTCTTCTTGCAGACTCTTGTGGTGGGAGGAGTCCAGTTGACAGTTCGAGAAATTCCACCCCCCCCCTTAGGATTGACATTTTGAGGGATTGTAATGGCTCTCTCTCTATAGGGGGGTTAAGCGCTGCCCCCAAATTTTTTATGTAAAATGAATTTTTGTCAACTATTTACAGGTACATAAATGCAGGTAATCAAATAAAATTGGTATTGTCAGATAGCCTGAACTTTTCTGCAAAGCTTTACAGGATTCATTTCATAAATTTCGTCCACCGAAGGAATTTATGAGCGTTTAAAACACACTATACCAGATTTTTTCCCCGAATAATTTAAATTTAAAAATATTAATTGCATTTTTTTAAAAAACGAAAAATGTACACAAATGTAAAATTTCTTTCTCTATGACGGAGTACAATTTGAAAAAAAATCTTTGAATCCAAGTCGGCAATCCGTGGACAAATTTTCTCCATAGGTTAACATTGAGGTGAGCGAATCCAATGGGTTTAATACATAGCAGCCTTAAGGGGGCACCGTATAGGTGGCCAGCATTACCCCCTACAAGCCGATCCCGTAATTTAGAACTGAGTCAAGTGACGAGACCGGAACACTCGACCCCCGAACCTCCAGAGGTAAATTTGAGAACATGGAGGACATTGCAGTCACGACGGAACTTACGTGAGCCAGCCGCCATTTGGTGTACACGGTGATGGATGTGGAGCGACGGGCATCGAACCAGAGACTTTCAGTTCACTTGCCCACTTCTCTTGCAAACTGGGCCATCGAGCCCTTTTATGGCAGATGTTGATATGTCATTTTTTCATGTTTTCGGCAAATTAAAAAAGTATCATTTCTTGTGAAATATAAAATCGCCCAGTTAAGTTTTTCAATCCAAATATTCTTTAGTTAATACTCATATTCAACCTCAAGCATATGGCTAGTCTTCAATGAAAATTTTCAATTAGGGACTAAAATTTTGGGGGAGGGTTGAGAAAAAATACTCTTTTATACATAACAGCATTTGCAAATACGAATAACTTAGTATTATTTCATAATTCCACTTAGCAGCTTTTGCCACATTAAAGAACCGATTTTATGTGTTGACATATCAACTTGAAACATAAAATTGAATTTTTCCGATATATCAACATTTGCCATAACGCCGCGGATTTTATGATTTTAAAGTGCTCATAAAGAGAAGGCATTTCAGTGATGTAGTCTATAACCAAAATCGTTTGCAGGGTGAATAGTTAAAAAATATGTAATTTTAACCTTGAAGAAGTACACTGAACTCTCTGTTACATGTGGGCTGATTTATTCCATTTTCCAGGCAATAAGTACATCACAAAGGAAATATTAGTAATAAAATGCAGGTTGTGCGAAAGATTGCACGTAAACAGAGAAATATAAAACTTTTTCCTTAAGAAAGACTAAGTGGTGGTATTATTTTATTCAAAATCTCTACACGTAGTGCGTTTTAACCTCTGAATAGCTCATTGTTCATAGCAATTTTTTATTCCTAAAGTTCACCCATTCGTTAATTAGCACGGATAATATTGATTTAAATGCAATTGAAAATATTCCTGACAAATTCCTACTGTTATTTAATTAAATTTTATATGGGAAAGATTTTATTTGTTTCTGAATAAAATCTTTCAAAGTACACCAGGAAAAAGTCTAGAAGGTTGTTATATTTTAAGCTATAAAGTACTGAAGAATAACAAAATGTTTCTTTAAAACAAAAATAAATTTTCGATTTTAAGTTTTTTTTTATGGATGCCTGGTATGAAGCAGATTATAATATAACAGGTTTATCGAGAACAATGAAATAAAAACAATATTTTTTTCTCTTAAAATCCATAAAATTTTTTATTAAAGAGGGAATTAACCTATAACCAGAAACCTAAATCTGTAGAGATCAGTGAATTTCGGAATTTCAAGATGAGGTATAAAGTCGCAGCATGGTGTGTCATTAGGAGACATTATAAGTTATCTCATCACATATGCTGTTAATACTGTGACGTAAATAAATATAGCAGTCTTCTCTTCACTCCAACATTTATTTCAACATAATTTTGCAATGGTACAGGACAATAAAATACAGTGTAAAATTCACAACCATTTTTAGAACATCACCCAAGTCAAAAAGCGATCGTCTGTCGTCTCCTGTTGCCACACCATGAATTCTGACAAAAAAGTTTTCTTTATCATGGAGTCTATGTAGTACAGCATGGAGTGTGACGATACCTACACTACTCATGACCCTACACTACTCATGAAGTTTTTGCTCATACCGAGGTAGCGTGTTGGGTTTCGGACTGGAGGAGCTCGGTTCGAATCCTGAAGAACGCCATTAAATACCTTCGCGTCTAGACTGGATATGAGCAAGCTCTAGACTCCTTTTTTGATGTCACTGAGGGTGGGAGAAGGTAAGAGCCATCCAGATGTCACCATCAGAGGCTCGTTTCAAATTGTGGTGGCACCTGGCCAAGCCGGACCCATAGCTCTTTGGTGCTATTGTAAACTGGAGCCACATTCCTCTGACCGTCTATGGACCTGGTCTGCAGTTGTTCCGGCCAGGGGGCATAATAATGAGAAAAATTGATGGTAGTTCCTACATTTAATTTGAAATTGGCAACCGATTTTGAAATTAAAAGGAAAACATGGAATTTAGGGGAAATGAAATGTAATGAGGATAATTGGTATCTGGCTTGAAAATGATTAAAATGAATATAAATTATGAATATTCCTTTATATTCATTTAACAGAAAATATGAATATAAATTTAGTGATCATAAATGCTAGTCTGACTGATGGAAAAGATAGTGGTGTATAGTCATTGACTACAAACTAAACAAAACAGCAAGTTTTAGCACAATAACAGCTGCTATTCACGATGACCTTACTGCAAATTAATTCAAACTGACAAGTCTTTGTCGAAGACGAATTCATGGTGACAACCACACCCAATGCTCCTTAACCTGACGATAAACTGTTAATTAGTTCGAAACATGTCGCCATTTTTTTGTGTGGAATTGAAGATGAGTTTGTTATGTGTGAGTTTTCCACGTTTCTTGTGAGCCAGAAGACGAATTTCTTTTAATTATTGTACAAAAAGGCAAATACCTTTATTCTGAAAAAATATTTAACAGTATTTGGAGACTGTTGTTACTAATGCTGAAAAATGTATTTTTCCGAAAATACTGAACATGATGTAAAGTCTCAAACATAATGTTGTACCAAATAATTATGCATTTCTCCCTTTCTTGATGCTAGCGTGAACTGAAGTGACATTATCGCCCATAGAGAAATTATGTGCAAGTATTTTTTTTTTACTCAGCAACGATTTTTTATGTTATCTAACAAGAATAGATGGCAACATATTTAACATCTACCATATATATTTTCTAGATTATTTTAAGCTCCTTTTTTTAAAGCTGCACGGGAACGTGAGTTACTCTATGCATTTCCTTTAGTAATAAATAACGTAAACAAAATTACTTATTTTTCTCTGTTTCAACGTACTCGAGAGGCTTACAAATTATTCCTACCTTTATGGATAAAATATCTTTTCCGTTGTTACGTTTATTGTATTTAATAATAAGGAAAATTTTCTCTAACGGGTCAAGACATTTTAAAAAGAGAATTTGAGCAAAAGGAGTATCAAAAGTGTGGTTATTTCTGTATTTGGCAACCCATTTATATGTTTTTATGAAGATTGTATTAAAAAATTAAATGATCCTATTTTTCTGAAAGACAGTTAGCAGAAATACATAATAATTTGCACAGTGCAGTAATTATGTCATCATGTATTGAATGAAATGCTGTAAATATTTAATGTTGACAGTTTCTCTGCTTAATTTTAACTACTGGGGGGAAAAAAACGGTATTAGTTTTGTTCTGAAATACCATATCGAAAGCAGTTAAGATATTAACTAATTGACTCTTTAAGTATTAAATAGAAATCTCTGTATTATCTATTGCTCATTGTCATGGGAACAGACGTCACAGTAGTTAATGCACACAAAATCACAGAGGTTAATACACCACAAGAGGTCGACCCATGCTGGAACAGTTATGCAATAATCGAACACTCATTAAGGAGTGAATTTATTTATGAATAAGTATCATGGATAACTCGAATAGCAAAACTCAATGTGAGTGACTTGAATTCAAAATGAGCTCACAATTCTAAAAACTACTTTTGTTTTCCATAGTAGATCCTAATAAATCATTAGACTACTATAATATACTATAATATTATACAATATCTTTCGTCTCTTGAAGTAATTTCCTTTTGAAAATACATAATATATTACAACAGAAATAGAGTGGGGAAATGTGAAGGGTTGATAGGTGAAAATACGAATAAGAAACGTCTAGATTAGGTCTAAATCCCCTCTGAAATAGACCAAGGCATTTTTAAAAGGATTTTACGTTAACCTTATTTTAAAGAAATTCTTTAAAATAAATGAGAATGAAAATCATTGAATTATTAAACCAGTTTAGCTTTCAGGCTCTCTAAAATTATTGACACAATTGACAAAAGTCCCAAATCATTGCAAAAAATGACTTTAAAAAGACCTTGCGTGAGATGGTGAGTACCTGACAAACAAGTTAAAACCATCAATTTAAAAATATTGGCTATTTTAAATTTTTGTATTCAGTTCAGTGGTTTTATTATTTCGTCGTAACAATGCGTGTCTTTGTTTACATTTTGTGGAAAATTTCACCGACTTAAAGCGGTGTATTTAAGCTGTGCCATCGTTGGTCTTTTTTTCCTGTTTTAGGCTATTGGGAAATTTCATGTTGGTATTTATCTAATCACAGATTAGGAAATGCTTATTTTTGAATTATGCTTTTCTGCATATAAATATCGACGTTTAAATGAAGAGTGCAAAGTATTTTTAGTTTTTTTTTCCGTTGTTGATGTTTTTCACGGTATTGTCGATGTCTACGAAATTAAAACTTTTTCAATTAAATTAATCTTGATTGATTTTTGAAAAACTTGCACCTGCATTTAATGATATACATTGAAACTTCTCTATGGTGGTCAGTAATCGTTCAGAATAAAGAGGCCGTTGAAAAGAGGTTTCTTCGGTAACATTGGATCTATGGAATCTATGAATCAGTTGTGAACAAAACATGGCTGTTCAGAAGAGGTGGCCGGCTAGAGAAGTCGTATACCTTGTTGTTGTCTCTGATACCCCTAGCCGGAGTCGTATTCCAGATTAGGTCCTTATAGGCTAACGGGCTGAGGGGTGCAACTCCGGTTTATATAATGGCACCACAAGGGTTGGAATCCCATTTTTGCCAGGTGCCACCTCAATTTTGACCGAGCACTCCTAGGGGTGACATCTGGGGGGATCGTACACTCTCCTATCCTTTCTGACCTCATAGAGAGACTTTCCGGTTTGCGGATTTAACGCGTCCACATCCGGCCTAGACACGGAAACCGACACAGCACCGGAAACCGACGCGCTACCACTTAGTTACCTCAATCCCATTTTGATACCTAAATCTACCGAGCTACACTTTTTCTCTCTATCTCTAACCTAGTTTGATGGTACGTTTGACGAAATGGTAAGATATCACTGGCGAGGGGTATAAATATATTTTCTTTCAGAAATTCTTCTTGAAAAATTGTGTATGCTGTTTCCTTTTTGCTGTAATTAAGCAATCATAAGTCTCTTACATATATTTTCTTTTTTGAAAAATATACAGAAGGTCGTTCGCACTTTATGGAAGCGATTTTGATGGTTAAGTTTTATGTATAAAGGTCGTATTTTTTGCGATGATTTTATTCTATATGATAGCCATGGTTCTTGACAATAGCGCTAGCTCAAATTTTCCATGAAAGTAAACTTTTTCTTACCACTGTCATGTCAATTTTACCCCATTCCTCTTGGACCGTTTTTCAAAGTCCGTTCAGAATATTATAAATACCTTTTTTTGAAATGCCATAACCAAGATTTTTACACCGCTTTATAATTTGTTGATCCGAATATTTCTCCTCGGAAAGCGCAGTTACGTAACCTTAGAGACATCTATCAATTTTAGGAGCCATTTACAAAATTAATCTTTTATTTTACGTTCCAATCAAAACAAAACAGTAGCAGACGATTATTCTGAATAAAGTTGCCAAATTTTTATCTCAAAATGCAAACGATAAAAATAAATTTCAAAATCGTTTTCATAAAGGGCGAACGACCTTCTATATTTAAGGATAACATTTTGAAATGAAATGCCATAACCGCGATTTTTACACCGCTTTATGATTTGTTGATACGAATATTTGTTCTCAGAAAGCGCAGTTATGCAAATTTCGAGCCATTTAACAATCTTAGGAACCATTTTCAAAATAAATCTTATATTTTGCATTTCAATCAAAACAAAACAGTAGCAGAGGATTCTTCTGAAGTTTCCAAATATTTATCTCAAAATGCAGACGACAAAAATAAATAACATCGTTTCCATAAAGTGCAAACGACCTTCTGTATTTAAGGATAAATTTTATTTAAATATTCTAGTCACAGGTTAATATGGCTCTTAAGAAATCCAGTACTGTGAATATTTATTCTGTAAGGTTACACTCTTATCATTAAAAGTTTAATTATTCTTTTTATTTTACTTTTCTATAAATTTCTTTTTTATAGTATTTAAAATACTACTCAGAGGCTCATATTTTTATCAAGCAATCGATGCTAGATTTAGAGAAACGGAAAGGCTTTTGTGCAGATATATAATCATCCTCATTGAGTTTCCCCATTTCTTACAATGTATATCAATAGATGCCTTAACTGGCTGGAGTAAATTCCCTAGTGGTTATTTATGCTTGAACAGAAATAAGACTTTCTCAGTAGTCTGCTGTGCTTCCCAGATATTCGAGTGAAATATTTTGATAACGTGGCTTTATTACATGATCGTAGCAGACACTAATAAAATTTTGATATACGGCATCACAAAGGGATCATCAAATGCTACGTACAGCTGTTTACTGGGCTTTGGAGATTAGTTTTATTCCTTACTGGATAAAATATAATGCCTCGTGATTGCTGCTGACGAAAAAAGATGACAATATCTGGAAAATACTTTTGTTGGTCTTGTACATTGCAGAAAAAGGTTTTTCTGAATAAAAAACTCTTTATTTTTAATTTTATGATTGTGCATAACTACTGTATTGCTTTTTATAAATGAATGTAAAATAATTTTGCATATTTAATATATTTGTATGCTATTTTAGTTTTATTATATATGTATAAGTCAGATTTTGGTTGGTAGAAATGGGGCAGTTAGTAACAATCTTTCTCCAAGACATCGGGATTTAATCGCACGTGTATTTAAGGCTGCTATGTACTAAGAAAAAAAATCGTATTTCCCTTTTCCTCTTCATTCAGATTCTTGTGGTGGGAGGAGTCCAGTTGACAGTTCGAGAATTCCACTCCATTTCGAGGGATTGTAATGGCTCTATCTCTATAGGGGGATTAAGCGCTGCCTCCAAATTTTTTGTTTAAAATATATTTTTGTCAACTATTTACAGGTACATAAATACTGATAATCAAATAAAATTGGTATTGTCAGATAGCCGGGACTTTTCTGATGCTACAAGATTCATTTTATAAATTTCGTCCACCGAAGGAATTTATGAGCTTTTAAAATACACTATACCAGATATTTCCCCGAAAAATTTAAATTTTAAAATATTAATTGCATGTTTATAAAAAACGAAAAATGTACACAAATGTAAAATTTCTTTCTCTATGACGGAGTACAATTTTTTAAAAAAAATCTTTGAATCCAAGTCGGCAATCCGTGGACAAATTTTCTCCATAGGTTAACATTGAGGTGAACGAATCCAATGGGGTACATAGCAGCCTTAACCACGCTGCCGTTATTCTACCAACTAAAGTACCCAAGCCGTCTATTAAAATGCTAGTTTTAAAATACTTTTCCTCACATATCTCCCATTTCTTTTCCAAATGAACGGCACAGAATATTGACTCTTACAAACTTTTTTCACACCTTTTATAAAAAAAAATTAGGGAGGGGGGGGGGAGAGAAGCGTAATAATTTCCAAAATAATTTTTTTAACTTATATTTGACATATAGTTCGCAATTTCCGGTCAGTTGCTTCTGCAAGAAAGGGGGTTAAATCCTGGTATCCTAACGTCGAGCAGAATTTTTCCGGTTATGTGAGGAACTTCAGCTATTTGTATCCCTTTACTCAATAGCATTCAATCTTTCATGTAAAGTAGCCTGATCTATAGTTCAGTCGCTAATTTGAGTGAATAGCTGTTTTATTTGTGCACAATTCTTAAGTTTTCTATGCAAGACAACCACAGTTTGTCCACAAAGGTAGTTGAAGTTGACAGCATCTCTTCCTTTGAATGGTTCAGCAAGCTATGTTTCACCGTTAAATTTCTCAAAACTATTATATAATTTGCCATCAGCTATGTGTGCATGGAGACAAATTTAAATTGATATTGTGTTTACGAGAATAAACTTGCGACTAATTAGTTTAGGCGAGTTTAAGGTCCCGTCGCCAAAATATATTTTTCCGTATATGCAAATGGTGCCATATTAGAAAAACTTCTGGTTTCATTTCTTTTGGATAAGTGATAGATAAACTATATCTGATGATAAAATAACCGAAGGAACTTCAGTTTTCAATTTGTCTAAGTTTATTGATAGAGAATCTAATTTATTCTGTGATAAATTAACCTGGGGCTTTTTTTTTTTCAAATCTTCTCTTAATCTTTAGAAACTTCTTATTTATAACATTTTAAGCATTTTCCAGCAAATTTACGGCACTTAATTACCGTTTCATGCCGTGAGGCAAAAAATATTAGCTACCCTTAAAGGAGTTTAATGCGACTTTTTACTGTATTTATGTTTTCCCGTTTTTAACTTTTAAACTTATTTATTTGTATAAATATTACAATATGTTCTTTTGTCGCTTAAATTTTTAGGCGGTGTGATAAATTCGAATACTTTAGAGTGTCACAGAACGATACATAAGGGGAACTTAAATTTTTTTCGGTTCCCCTATTTTATATGAAAGATTCAAATGATCGTCGTATTTGTAAGTGGTTCATAGTGGCAATAACACCAATGCTACTCAGCCTAATGAGGATCAATTAATTAGATCGCCGGTTCTCAACCGTTTATGCATTGCGTACAACGTGGAAATGTTTATGTCACTCGATTAACCCTTGTATAGACAGATCATGACAGCAGCACTATGCTAATTGCACATCAGAAACCACGCCTTCGGCACGTGCGAAAGAACGCACGCGAGTATAAATATTCCGCGTTCAAACTCGGCAGTCAAAAGATCATTTGCATATCGGCTGGTAGGATTTGTAAAGCCGCTTAAGATTTTATTAAAGGTTTTTATGTGATGTTGTTATAATGTGTGTTCCCCAGCATTTGACATGAACACCAACCCTTCAAGATTAAACTGTAGCTATTGGTATAACAATCCATATACATTATTTCTAAAAGGTGTTTTTTTGTTTCATATCTTTTTTCTCCCTTCATACTTAACCAAAATCAATAAATGAGGTATCATTTTGAAGATTAAGATCTCCGCTTTGTGGGGATCGTTAATTTAGAATTACACATCTTAATGTTTGTTTGAAAATCGAAGTATAAATATTATAAACAAATTTTCTTCTCCTAGATGGCGCGACCGCTAGCTTTTTTATATTTTACCATTATCAATCACACTGAACTTTTAAATTTAAAAATCATTTGCTTTTATAATTATTCTGTGATTTCATTAATGAGTTTCTTTATTGGCAACATCCACGTACGTGTGCATTATTTTTGCATGAGAAAAACCATGTATATTATTTCTAAAAGGTGTTTTTTTTGTTTTATCGCTTTTTCTCCCTTCATACTTGACCAAAATCGATAAATGATTTACCAATTTGAAGATTAAGTTCTCCGCTTCTGACGAATTGTTATTTTAGAATGACACATTTTATTGTTTGTTTGAAAATGGAAATGAAAAATTGACTTTTCACCCTAAAGTTTTTTTCCCTGGATGGGTCGAAACGGCATGGTCAAATAGTGTGCACGAAGAGGTTCTGTAATTTAAATATCACATTTTACACAAGTTTGAGTCATATTTAACTTTTAATATTGTCTACAAAGGTGTTTTGACGTGTACGGATCTCATGTTCCCCTGTTTAATCTTATGCTTCACCTCCAATATTGAAGCCAAAGGAGTTTTATTTATTGGTTTTGTATTATCCATACGTACCATTGTTATTTGGCAAATAAACAATTGCTACAAAAGAACCGGTTCTTCTTTCATCCTACTACAAATCACCAACCTCGCTATAAAATTTACCGTATTTTAATTGCAGGCGAAACGGTCGCACGGGCCACCTAGTGGGAATATAATTAAACATATATGTATAAAATTTCTTTATTTACTTAATTAATACATTAAATAGGTTTCATAAATTACCCATGTAAATAAATTTTAAAAAATGGCGTATAAAATTTAACAAGTGTCATACATTCATATATTTTTTTTTTTACACAAGCGTTGTCACGGATAACTGTGTTCTTTTTCTGATAACTCAGCCTAAAAGGAATGCATGCTAAACTGGGGAAGTTACATCTATCCAATCAGAAACTCTGCGTTCAAAACTTTGAACTTTTTTATTGAACTGCGTTCAAAACTTATTTCGAATATATATATATATATATATATATATATATATATATATATATATATATACGCACGCACGCACGCACGCACACACACACACACACACACACACACACACACACGCACGCACGCACAGTAGTTAAAAACCCGCACTTCGCTACGGAGTACATTCCAATTAAATTCAACGGTCAATGTATGCAATTAATGCCAAAAATATATATATATATATATTTATAATAAATACGACGATCAATGTATACAATTGATGTAATATACAGTGGACGCTCGTTAATTCGAACTCGAAGGTTCTCAGAAAAAAGTTCGAATTATCCGAAGTTCGAATTATCCGATGTTAAGAGAAAATATATAACTTTAAATGTGTATCACTGAAGAAGAAACTTTCCTAGTATGTATAACCCCAGAAAACATATTATACTATGTTATCTAAAGTTAAACATAATAAAAAGCAATACAGACTTACCTTAATCATAAAATGAAGCAGAAGATATGCAGTATAAAGTAAACTTTTATTAAAAATATGAATTACACTTTGGGGAAAAACTGTAAAATGGATGTTTGGTTCTGTTTATGATGCCTACATTGTTCAGCCAGCTTCTCGATTTGAAGTAAACATTTCAATTCATTTTCAGAGGAAGGTTCCATCTGAATAAATGCTTTCAGAGTTTTAATAGAGTCCATTATGGCCGCATTAAAAATATCTTTCGTCAGGTAAGTAGAAAAAAGCCCTGGCAGTTTCCTACCGAAATCAGTGCATACGTCTTCGTTTACACCAGAGCTTTGGCCACATACAGTGTGATAAGAAATATTTTGCCTTGACTTAAATCGAGAAAACCATCCATCACTGCATTTAAAATCTTCAATACCCATTCGACTTGCCAATTCATCAGCCTTCGTCAGCACTAGGGGTCCATTTATCGGAAAATTTCGAGATCTAACATCCTGGAGCCATAGCAGTAGAGCTCTTTCTAGAACTTCTGGGGACGCATTTCCCATGCGTTTCCTTCCTCTAGCAAATTTGGATTCTTTCCCATGAATCTAAAATTGACTCCTTGTTTTTCAAATTTGTTGACAAGGCATTTTTTTAATTCCATAGTCAGCTGCTAACTTTGTTTTATATTCGCCATTCTCTACTTTCTTTAAAATTTCTACCTTTGTCTCCAAAGTTAGGGTTTTGTACTTTCCACGTGTAGACATCCTGAATTTTTACACGTTCACACCACACAATGAGGAAGAAAAACTAGACCACATTAACTTGTGTGCACTGCAGTTATAACTGACGCAGCTCCCTAGAATCTGTAGTAAAGACTAAATTTTCTGAAATTCTAAGAAAATTGATCCAAATAAAGGAAAATTGTTTTTTCCGTTTAGCACTAATAAGAAGGGCAATAGCTACTAACGTTTAGCGGACATGCGATAGTCTAGGAATGCAGGCATGTGCCTCTTTACACAGAAAAGAAATTTTGACACACAAAATAATAAATACAGCGTGTATTTTCTCCATTAAACGAGGAAAAATAATTTTTTTTTGTCAAATTTTTAGTTTGAATTAACCGAAGTGATAAAAATTTAGTTCGAATTAATGAGATATTTTTAACATTAACTCCAATACAAGTTTTTTGGGGCCTTTGAATTAGTTCGAATTAACCGAGTTCGAATTAACGAGCGTCCACTATATATATATATATATATATATATATATATATATATATATATATATATATTTATAAAAAAATCGTAAGGTATATTCATTTTTTTTGGATAATATCCAATCGTCTGCTGCATTATAAAGAAAAAAAATTTTTGTCCATTTAGTTGTTATGCACGTGACGATAAATTTATTTAAAATACCGGAAAAAGAAATCACGTGATCGGCATTTAATAAATTAAATTCTAAAAATGAATCTTTGAAAATTCACCAAAAATCAGAAAATTGAGGTAAAGGTTCGAAAAAGATTTCATTTTAAAGGAGTTTTTATGATCTTTCTCGTGATATTAATTTTATAAGCCTCACATTATTATTTTAAATGCAAACTTAAAAAAGCTACAAAAACAGCTTAAAAATTTAATTTAAAAAAATCTAAGAAGAATTTTTCAAAAATCTCTCTTATTGCACCCGTACACAATAAGAAGAATCGCCATGCAAAATTTCAGCCCTTTAGGTCCAGCGGTTTGGTCTGTGCGTTGTATGTCAGTCAGTGAGTCAGTTACGGAACTGATATATATAATTGTATATGAATAATCTGTATAGATATATATAATTGTATATGAATAATCAATATATTAAGGTTTTATTCAGACAGTTCCTTAAAAACAAGCAAGTCGAGAAAAGTAAACCCAACCATAAAATAAAAACCTCTCCTCGAATCAACCAGCTTCAAAGAAACCTTGGGCTTCTTTTTAAAAAAATGGAAGGGTAAAGTAAAATTTAACCGGCTAAATAAAGTCTACCAGCTAAAAAAACAAACTTGAAAAACACACACAAAAAATAACCAATAAAGAAAAGAAACGAGAAAAACTAAAAATTAGCAGTATTAACATTGTATTTGATTTTTTAAAAAATATATTCATACTTAGAATTATTATTATGCAGTAATCAGCAAATACATTTCGCATTTACGGAGTAAGAGGCAAGAAAACTGGTTACAGGTCTTCCTCGATTTACGACCGAGATAGGGACCGAGACATTGGTCGTAATTTGATTTGGTCGCAAGTCGTGTTTCAAACAATAATTACAAGATAAAAAGAACTTTTTATATACCATGTTTTTAAATTTTCTGTTGAATCATATAAACTTGACAATTCTATGTATTAATAAATACTTAAAAAAATTTTTTTTGATGAATTATTTCATCATCTTGAAAGAAAATAAAGTTAATTGGAAGTTAACTTGCTAAAAGTATTAAAAGAATGCATTGTCATCGTGTTGTGAGCTATTCTAAAAGTTTCAAATGTCTAAGTAGTCGGGAAATCGATTGCAAGATTTGTACTGGACAAACACACACACAAAGTGAGTTAATAAAAACATGGTGAGTTAATAAAAACATGGTATAATTTAATGTTCATCTGATTTTATTATTTATATTTTGATAATTAAAAATTTCTGATTTTTCTAATTTATATTCTTGAGTTCGAATTTTAGTACTTTTTATTTATCTACTTTTGAAATAAATGTACACTGCTGGCCACCCAAATTGCAACACCAAGAAAGACAAGAGATATCACAACAAAATTTATTTTGTAGATAACATGTTGACCAAGTATCAAATGATTAAATTTATAGACTTCTGTGAAGTGTGGTTCCTGCCAAAATCAGTAGGCAGAGTAGCCGCCATTGTTGGAGATCACCGCTGCCACACGCCTCGGCATTGATTCAAAGAGACTTTGGATGAGTTCTTGGGGTACAGCAGACCAAGCAGCAACCATTTGCCTGTCATCACGTGAAGTGGTGCGCTGAGGTGGATGCGATCGAACACGCCGGTCCGTCGTACCCTCCTGCATCCAACGATCACATATCCGCATTACAGTTGTTTGGTTTCGTCCAACACACGTTGCCAAAGTTGATCTGCTGTGGCAGCTGGGGATGGAATCTAGGTCAATCGTAGAGCAACCATGGACCACATGTTTTCTATCGCCGAAAGATCCGGAGAGCGAAGCGGCCAGGGAAGCAATTCAATCTGGCGATTGACGAAGAACCGTTGGACAATGCGTGCCACGTGTGGTCGCGCATTATCCTGTTGAAATATGGCTGTGGGCAAGCCCTGAAGGTAAGTAAGGACAACTGGCTCCAACACCTCGGAGATGTAGCGCTGGCTGTTTAAAGTACCGGCAATGCGTACTAGAGGTGTGCGAGAGTGATATCCAATACAGCCCCATACCATAATACCCGGTGCAGGACCAGTGTGGTGGTGCATAACGCAGCTGTTCAGCATCCTCTCTTCACGGTGTCTCCAGACTCGAATGCGACCATCGTGGTGTTGCAGACAGAAGCGTGACTCGTCAGTAAAGACAATTTCATTCCATTCTGCCGTCCACATCCTTCTGTCATCACACCATTGGCGGCGGAGACGTCTGTGGTTCTGCGTCAAGGGTAGACAAAGCAATGGACGTCTTGCGGACAGACCACTCTGCTGTAAACGGCGTCGAATGGTACGCGCAGACACTGGATGATGCGTTACAGACTGCATGTGCTGTGATATGGTTCGTGATGTGACTGAGCGATCCGTCACTGCCATGCGCACAATTTGTCTGTCATCACGTGAAGTGGTGCGCTGAGGTGGATGCGATCGAACACGCCGGTCCGTCGTACCCTCCTGCATCCAACGATCACATATCCGCATTACAGTTGTTTGGTTTCGTCCAACATGACTACCGATTTCCCTGAAAGATAATCCACAATCTCGGTAGGCCACTATCCTTCCTCTGTCGAACTCGGATACTTGATCAAAAGATGATCGCTGTTTTCGACGAGGCATAATTGATCGTTTTTTTTTTAAAAACCACAAGAAAAACACAATTGCCGAACTTGAAATCGTCGAAATCTCCAAGCCTTCAATAGCGCTTTGAAGTGGCGCCACAGGCGCGCGTGATGTGCGTCTGCGCTGAAATTCTAATCATTTGCATATCTCACCTCCGCTAATGCATGTTGTAAATTTCATGTTATTTGCATGTTTCCTTCAGGGTGTTTCATTTACAGTGGCCAGCAGTGTACTTTCTGATTTATAAACATGCTAAACATAGGATTAACTAATTTTTGTTCTTAAGAATGTTTGCATGTGTGTGTTCAAGGATGCTTTTGTGTAAGTACAGTCGATTCTCATTTGCACTTTTTTTTACACGGTTTTGAAATAACACGTTCCAAGAAAAACAACCGATTATTTTTGAACAACTTATTTTTTAACTTTAATATGTAATTCATATTTTATGTGTAAAATATGAATTTTACACATAAACCCCAAAACACATTTTACCCCAAAGTGTAATTCATATTTTATTAAAAATATGAATTACACTTTGGGGAAAAACTGTAAAATGGATGTTTGGTTCTGTTTATGATGCCTACATTGTTCAGCCAGCTTCTCGATTTGAAGTAAACATTTCAATTCATTTTCAGAGGAAGGTTCCATCTGAATAAATCCTTTCAGAGTTTTAATTTTAATGCTTTCCGAGTCCATTATGGCTTTGTCCATTATGGCCGCATTAAAAATATCTTTCGGCAGGTAAGTAGAGAAAAGCCCTGGCAGTTTCCTACCGAAATTAGTGTATACGTCTTCGTTTACATCAGAGCTTTGGCCACATACAGTTTGATAAGAAATATTTTGCCTTGACTTAAATCGAGAAAGCCATCCATCACTGCATTTAAAATCTTCAATACCCATTCTACTTGCCAATTCATCAGCCTTCGTCAGCACTAGGGGCCCATTTATCGGAAAATTTCGAGATCTAACATCCTGAAACCATAGCAGTAGAGCTTTTTCTAGAACTTCTTGGGACGCATTTCCCATGCGTTTCCTTCCTCTAGCAAATTTGGATTTTTCCCATGAATCTAAAATTGACTCCTTGTTTTTCAAATTAGTTGACAAGGTATTTTTTTAATTCCATAGTTAGCTGCTAACTTTGTTTTACATTCTCCATTCTCTACTTTCTTTAAAATTTCTACCTTTGTCTCCAAAGTTAGGGTTTTGTACTTTCCAAGTGTAGACATCCTGAATTTTTACACGTTCACACCACAAAATGAGGAAGAAAAACTAGACCACATTAACTTGTCTGCACTGCAGTTATAACTGACGCAGCTTCCTAGAATCTGTAGTAAAAACTAGTTTTTCTGAAATTCTCAGAAAATCGATCCAAATATAGGAAAATTGCTTTTTCCTTTTAGCACTAATAAGAAGGACAAAAGCTACTAACGTTTAGCGGACATGTAATAGTCTAGGAATGCAGGCATGTGACTCTTTACAAAGAAAAGAAATTTTGACACACAAAATAATAAATACAGTGTGTATTTTCTCCATTAAATGAGGAAAAAGAATTTTTTTTTGCCAAATTTTTAGTTCGAATCAACCGAAGTGATGAAAATTTAGTTCGAATTAATGAGATATTTTTAACATTAACTCCAATACAAGTGTTTTGGGGCCTTTGGATTAGTTCGAATTAACCGAAAGTTCGAATTAACGAGCGTCCACGGTATATATATATATACATATATATATGTATATATATGTATATACATATACATATATATATATTAATACATTACTATATATATATATATATATATATATATATATATATACAGTGGACGCTCGTTAATTGGCCTGGCCTTTTCTTCTACAAGCGAGGGGCTAATTTATGGAGTATGAAGTTGAATGTTCTGATGGACATTCTTGTATATTCAAAAAATCTTTTTTCATCATTTCTTAATTCGTGAAACAGATGATGGTATTCTCCTAAAACATTTCGTCTCTTATTAATAGGATGAACTCTATGATTCCTCTTGCCTTTTAATAACTTGCGCTTCCAAAAAGAGCTTTTTTTCACTCAAAATGAGGAGCTTAGCTAGTTCACGGGATGACGGCATGTTAGAAATTGACGGAAAATTCCACCCAGCCTTTTATTTTTGCTCGTTGCCGCCGCCGCTCTACCGCACTGCCGCTGTTATCGTAGCCATCGTCGCTGTGCCGCTCTGTCGCGCGGCATTGCTCTTTCGCGCCGCTTGTATCGTAGCCGGGCGAAGGGCGTTTCATCACTGTTGAATTATGACCTTTAAAATTCAATTTAAAATCGAAATTTTAAGATAGAGACTTGAAATTAAGTTTATATGAATAAGAAAGCTTTAAGTTTCCAGATGATGCAAATATTTTCATTGTAAGATAAAAACTCGAGGAGCATCGATATTACATCCCCATATGGGACGATATTTCTTGAAAAACTGTGTTTCATTTTTTGATGAAAATATTAGTCTGTTTTAATTTTTTTTAAACAAATAGGTCTAATTTGAAAGAGAAATGTCTGTAGCCTTAGATTGTAAAAAGATCAAAATTCTACGATCATTTTTTGGCAAGTTATCGTAATCTGAAGACGAAAAAGGTCAATATTTTCCCACAAAACATAAAATTTTAAAAAAAACTTAAAGTCCGACGAAGATGAGACATATCTTACTTTGGTCCCCCCATTTTTCTGCATTCATTGGTATCGCTCTCGACCCCATACCCCCAGCGGTTTCGGAGGAGATAGCGTGACAAGCTTTTAACAACGGCAGCGGGAGTTACTTTTTTTTAGACTAGAGAGATAAAGTTACACCTACAGATAGAAAAATTAGTGTAGGCGTGAGGATGAATCATGAATGTTATTGAAAATTGCAACCCTCCCAGGGGATATAAACGCATTTTGTTGGAGAAAAAAAACTATGCCACTAAATGCTTGGTCATAAAGTTTTTCCCGCCTGTTCCCTTTCATTTATGATGAAGAATACACTTTACCGACTCAGAAGTGCACCAGAGCTCTAAAACTCCATTGTCAGAAGAAACCGCAGAACGAAGTAAATGTTCCTAATGTTAGGACAACGTTGAAGAATTGATAATTAGTATCAATTATATTTATTCCCATTACTGCTTTCATTGTGTTCCGGCTTTTTAGGCTAAACATTTCCTTCTGTCAGGGTTACTATGCTTTGTTATATAACTATTTTGCTGCAAACTTGTTCCGGATAGCACGTCGATGACGTAGGAACGACGAGAAACGTCTCAAATATCCAGTAATGGTGTATATTATCAAATATCCTTTCTTAAGTAATTGCTTTTAAATCGTCGAAAGGTTGCGGTGTAGCAATCTGGTTGACGGAGGACATAACATAAGCTGTTAAGGAAACTTCTTTTTGCTTATTCCAGCCAATATCTTTGTAAAGACGTCAGAGCTGTATGTTTCTTAAATACGCACAATATTATCAAGGATTATATAATCCTTGATGTGTGCTAATGTTACTTTTCGCTGAACATTTAGGAAATATTTTCTGTCTGTCAAAGCTATTGTGGGGAATGAAAATTAGAAGTTTCTCACACCCTTGAGTAATTTAGATGGTATAATAATCCACTAGAACAGGGGTGGCCAACTTTTGTGTACATAAGATCTACTTTTTATCTTAAAAATGTGTCGCGATCGATTTGTTGTCATAGGCGTAGTCTAAGTGGGGAAGGGGAGGTGTGAAATACATACTATGTTTATATACTGTGTTTCATTACGAGGTGCACTCTCGCGAGCTATGGGTATATTAGCAAAATATATGTTCAAACATATGTATCTATCTACGTGAAAAATAACATACATAACGGGCCAAAAAAGTCACGTCCATGGGAATTGAAACAACATGAGTAATTATTGACAATATTAGTTCAAATTAGCTACAGATAAAGTCAGATTTAGAATTCATTACGTTAACATTAATGGGAAGACTGACTTTACATGTCCCTAACCAAAGAATCAAAATTAGGCGTATATCAATGGCAATTTTCTTATGCTTGGAAGGCACGGGTGCCACGGTATACGTTCGGTCACAGACTGAATTGCAGTCCCGGTCCAGTGAAGTGTAAACAGAACCCTTACAGCTGCCCTAACTAGGGTCCTAAAGTAGTGCTCTATTTATCACGTAGTCTAATCGGTTTCTAAGTTAAGACATTGCGAGCGATCGACTTGTTGGCCACCCCTGCACTAGAGTTTAGGAGATTCGGGTTCGAAACCTATTTCTGGGAGACAATCTCTGAAAATCCCGGCGACGCCATTAAATACCTTCGTGTCTAGATCGGATATGGACATGTTAAATCTGTACAACGGAGTGAAGTCCTTCTATGAAGTCAGAGAGGAAAGGACAGGTTACAAGTCCACCAGATGTCGCCCCTGGCTTGTTCTCTGTCTAAATTGTGGTGGCAACCTATTCACCGGCAGGGATTCAGTCTTGGAAGGCCTTAGTTGCTATGCTGGGCCCTGTTTAGAGCATTGGAAATTAGAAGTGTCCCAAGTCTCCTGGATGGTTTAAAATGGACTAGAGATTAGGAGTCCCGGATTCAAAACCTGGCGGAAAAACGCTGAAGTAGCACCTTTCCTTTGGAAAAACGATTATGGAGCTTTTTAGAAGTATAAAATAATTTCATGTTGGTAGAAAAATTGGCATTGTCGAGAGAAAATTAAACAGATAGAGAATAATTACAAGATAAAAAGAACTTTTTATATACCATGTTTTTAAATTTTCTATTGAATCATTTAAACTTGACAATTCTATGTATTAATAAATACTTTCTTAAAATTTTTTTGATGAATTATCCCATCAACTTGAAAGAAAATGAAGTTAATTGGAAGTTAACTTGCGTTTAACTTTTCGTTCCCGTCCCGGCCGATAGAGGGCTGCACCAGACTACAAAACAAAATTAACTGAAAATAAATTCAATGCTGCTTAATGAGGGCTAAAGTATTAAAATAATGCACTGTCATCGTGTTCTGAGCTATTCTAAAAGTTTCAAATTTCTAGCTTGTCGGGAAATCGATTTCAAGATTTGTACTGGACAAACATCCACACACAAACAAGAAAGCGAGCTAATAAAAACATGGTAAAAAAAGATATATAGGCAGACATACTTTCTTGCTCGTGTTTGAAATAATAAAAAATAATCATTTTAAATATGTGCAGTATTATCAAGGATTATATAATGCTTAATATGTGCTAATGTTATTTTCCGCTGAATATTTAGGAAATCTCTGAAAATCTGGAAATCTCTGAAAATAACTGAAAATAAATTCAATGCTGCGTAATGATGGCTAAAGTATTAAAATAATGCACTGTCATCGTGTTCTGAGCTATTCTAAAAGTTTCAAATTTCTAGCTTGTCGGGAAATCGATTTCAAGGTTTGTACTGGACAAACACACACACAAACAAGAAAGCGAGCTAATAAAAACATGGTAAAAAAAGATATATAGGCAAACATACTTTCTTGCTGGTGTTTGAAATAATGAAAAATAATTATTTTAAATATGCAGTATTATCAAGGATTATATAATGCTTAATATGTGCTAATGTTATTTTCCGCTGAATATTTAGGAAATATTTTCTGTCTTTGAAAGCCATTATGAGGAAGGAAATTTGGAAGTTCCTCACACCACTTGGATTGTAGAAAAACGATCAGAGTTTAGGAGACTCAGGTTCGAAACCTGCTCCTGGCAGACAAACGCTGAAGTGGCACCTTTGCGTTCGAAAAGTTATACTGCGTCGTTTTAGTATCATAAAAAATATTCGTGTTGAAAGAAAAATTAGCATTGTCGGGAAAATAAACACATAGAAAAAAATGATGTACAGGCAAACATCCTATGTTGTTCGTGTTTGAAATAAGGAAGAATATATAAAAATTGAAATTCACTCGATTTTCCGGATATTCGTATTCTGCTACGACAAACTTGCGTGTCCATCTCTACAAATATAACGCTCTTTGAAAAAGTCAAGTTCCGCCTTTAACTGCAAAAAAGTATTGCCCGTATATCCGTCTAATAATGTTATAAATGTTACAATGTTATAAAGTGAGGTTTTGGGCTTAAAACGCGATCGTGACAAATTTGCAATTTTTGAAAAACTGTTTTAGTTAACTTGATTTTGAGATAGTATGTTGTTTACTAGAAATATTACCTATTATTTGTTATCTCTTTGTTAACTTAGCACGATTTTAAATCTACTATGAATTTCATATTTTAGCCACAACACGCATCATTTTAAACTACTCTTTCATTTTTTTAAATTGACGCAAATTCTGGTCCAAAAGTTTAAAAAAATATCTATACTAGTATCTTATACAAGTCTATCTTATACAAGTATCTTATACAAGTATTATATCTTATACAAGTAAACAATAAGACAGTCTGTACGTAATTCATTATAACAAATAGAGAGATCGATTGTACTATATATCTGTAAGAGCAGAGCAACGATTGCCTTGAAGATTTTCCATTTATAAGCAATTTTATTTATATTTCAAAATTGTTCATCATTAATTAGTAGGTTTTTTTCAAATTTGAATGCTGCCATCTGTTGGAGGAAAAAGGAAGCTTTCGTTTACCATAAAAATTTGCTAATTAACTCAATAACAAGGCTCAATGGACCTCTAACTGGTGAATACGGAAAGGAACATTTTTTTAAAGACGCCATATCTAACGAAAATGGTGTCGCGAGAAACTTTTTTTTTTCGAAAATAATTTGATTCTTCTAAAAACAGTGAGGAATCACTAATTCCGACTCTCGTGTTATAAACATCAAGAATTCATTGGAATATTTAATTAACTCAATATAGAGTCTCATTTTGATACGTTTGAATTTTATTTTCGTGACTCAATGTGTGGTGTATGTAAGTACTAGTTCTTTAGTGTTTTAAAATTTATTTTAATAATTTTTAAAATTTTATTTTAACAATTTATTTTGATACTATTTTAAATTTTATTTTACAATGAAGTAATTTTAAATGTTTTTACATTGAAATTTATTTTACATTTTATATTGAATTTAAAAAAATTCATTCAAACATTTGATTATCTATTGTATCTTCATAGATTCATAAAGTACCAATATGGCTTATAATTTTTTTAAAGTTATTTCAGCATAATGCCTTTAATTGTCCCCAAATAATGATAAAAGAGTGTTTATTTATGCACACGTGTGCGATCGTGAATTACTTTAATGTTTAAATGTACGTAAAATAAAAAGTAAAATAGTCGTAACGTCTTTTCCAGGAAAAGGTTAATATCTGAAAATGGGTCACCAGCTTCTTGAAGAAGCTTACATGAGATTCGCCTCCCCGCTTTAGACCTTATCGCTGGAGTACAGGAGAAAAATGGAAAAAATTCTGTTATATAGTTTTAGGTATAAAGTGAACTGAATTAATTATAAATTAGATAAAACAGAAAAGATAATTCTCTTTAAAAAATTTTTAATATAATGCAATGATTATGAAAACATATTTAATATAAGGAATCCTTAGCACGCTTAAATTTAAAAAGCCTGTATTATCCCTGCTTAATTCTTGTCACCAGGTTTAGCCTAGGAAAATTAAGAAAAAGTTGACACAAAAATGCCAATAATTCAGCATGAACTAAAATGTATAAGGAGGGCATAGACTGCCGAAAAATTTAACAGAAAACCTATCCTAGCGTTGAAAATTTTAACTTTTCAATAAAAGATTGCGCAGTTGCAACAAATTCTCATACTGAAAATGGACAAATATAATTAAAAGTAAAGTAATTCAACAAAGCAAGTTGAATTGTTTGTTGAATTATTTTACTTTTAGTTATATATTTTAAGAAAAAGTTAATAATATGTCAAATATTAAAGCAAATTCAGACAACGTAAGATTTCTACCGATCAGACTTCTAACAATGTTTCGTCAGATCTCTAACAATGCCAGATATCTACCTTCACGTGGCTCTGGATCTTGGACCAACAAAATCTGCACTTCGTACCCTATACATGCTACAGGGATGGAGCCTCACCATAGCACATACATACATTGTGTTGGATTGCGTAGGTCTTCTTATAGCTTATTACCACTTTTTTAATTTTCGATGTTAAAACTACTTGAATTTAAGTTTTTAATTACAACTCACATCGTACTAAACTACTATTTCATTTTTTTATACATATAAATTCTGTTCCACAGCCACTAATCTCTGTTTGCAGTATAGATGGAATTGTGAAGCATGCTTTATTGGACATGGTCTAGTCATGGCATGAGTTTTATATATCTATATCATCTATCTATCTATCTCTATAAAAGGCCGTATTTTGTTCAGAACCGATTAAAGATTCCATAGCGTCAATGTTATGGGAAATCCTCTTCTCGACGGCCACCCCTCAAAGCAGCCAATGTTTTTCGGAACTGGCCACCATAGAGAAATTTCACTCTTTCTCTCTCTATCTATCTATATATATATATATATATATATATATATATATATACAGTGTGTAACAAAATTATAAGACCACTGTGGATTTTGTGATTTTTACTATAAATAGAATTTTTTAAAAATTAAATTAGGTTGATGTTAATAAATGAAATATAAAATATATGTATATTATTTTTAAGAGATATTTAAATATACTAATTATTTTATCAACAATTTCAAATTTTTCCAATCAAATATCTGTAACAAAATTATAAGACCACTAGTTAAAACAAATATTTTTAATAAAACTAATATGATTTTGATCCACCATTTTTCTGAATAACTTCAAATACTCGATTTTTATTGAATTAATTAGGTTTTCGAGCAAATATTTGGGAATTTTGTCCCATTCATCCATGATAGCTAGTTCCAATTTATACACAGAATCATACTGACGGTTATTTACATATACTTGACGAGCCAAATGGCCCCAAAAGTTTTAGGTGGGATTCAGGTTTGAACTATGGCTTGGCCAGTTTAAGACCTCGATTTTTTCTTTTTGAAACCAGATTTTAGTTGATTTAGACACATGGCATGGCGCATTGTTTTGCTGAAATTTCCAGTTTGATCCTTTTAAAAATGGGCCAAAAGGTATAAGGTGTTGGTAAAGCAGTTGTTGATAACAAATGGAGTCCATTTTTCCAAGAACTCGCTGCAGATCATATTTCCCATCATATGCAAAAGCTCCCCACACCATCACAGATCCACCACCCATCTGTCAACTGAAGAAAACCCGAGGTTCCATTCGTAAATCATGCCAGTAGGAAATATTACCGTCCGGGCCATCCAAATTAAAGTTTTTTGGTCGGAAATAATAATATTTTTCCAAGAAGCATCCCAGGTCATTACTTCCTTTGCCCACTTCAGCATTCCTTCTTTATGATGCTTTAACAGTCTTGGTTTTCTTTTTAATTTCCGAAGAGCAACATTTGAATTTGATCTTAAAGTGCGCCAGATTATCATATGTGAAATAGTTTTACTTGTCTGCTGTGTTATTTTACGAGTAGACAAGTTCTGTTTCGTTGCAAGCTTGAAAATTCGTCTATTATCGCGAGCTGATAATTTACTCTTTCTGACAGATCTTTTATATTTTCCATAAAAATCTCTTTTACTTAAAACGTTATGAATAGCAATTTTAGAACGTTTAAGTATCTTACTTATTTCACGTTCCGATTTTCCAGAGCCCTTATAAAACCAAATTTTTCGAACTTCTAGTTCGGATAATTCTCTTCCACGTGTCATTGTGAATTTCCTCATAAAAACAAACAAATTAAATTGTATTTTCTTTTACAATATTATCGTTTGGACTTTTTTGTGACGTAAAGTTACAGTTTATCTACGATTTTAAAAGAAAAAATAAAATAGTTTTAAAAACGCAAATGATTTTAAATAAAAAAAATAAGTGGTCTTATATTTATGTTACACCGAGATTTCAAAAAATCCTTTTCTGTGTGAAATTAATTCAATTTTTTTTCCTTTAAGCGATTTATTTGAGAAAATATAACTATTGTCATTTGCTTCAAATTTTAAAATTATTCATTTTATGCAGTGTAATATTAAAATGAGTGATTATTTGGGTGGTCTTATAATTTTGTTACACACTGTATATATATATATATATATATATATATATATATATATATATATATATATATATATATATATATATACATACATACATACAGGGTGTCCATAATTAAAGTCCCACTTTCAAAAGGCTGCAAAAAAAGAACCAGTGGTCAGAATGACTTCAAATTTGAACTGATTATACTGGAAGAAGGGGGAAACGATTTGGCATAAAAAAAGTTCCGAAATATATCAATAGATGGCGCTGTAACATTTTGTAACTTTGTTTTATTATGCCAAATGGTTTCCCCCTTCTTCCATTATATTCAGTTCAAATTTGAAGTCATTCTGACCAGTGGTTCTTTTTTTGCAGCCTTTTGAAAGTAGGACTTTAATTATGGACACTCTGTATATATATATAACGATAACGCCCCGCCATTATTACTTGTCGCGTATTCTACATTATCCTCTCAATAAAACACAGCCCCTATTCAAAATTGTGACCTAGAAGTAAATTAATTGACTAACTAGTTTGTCCTTTAATGCACGCGCTGCAAGTCATGAGACTATGATTCAGGATGATTCAGAGAACCACGCACCTTTGGATCTCAAGTTCGGAATCACAGGAGTAGTCGTCATAGATAAGTTATGGCTCACAGGATCAAGTCGGATGTTCGATTCTAACCAATTAAGAGAACTTTAAACACCCAGCGTCAGGGTAGCGCCTTCTGGGTATAAAAGGTCTAGCAATGGATTTTCCCGGGCTTTTTCTGTCTGCTTCCTTGACCTCTTCTGGTGTCGTCCTTGCTTTGCTTTTTGCTATCTTCGCGCGTCTAAACCTCAAGATATATGACGCCCGCTGTCCGTTCGATACAATGTAATAGAGTTTTCTGTCTTCTGACTGCCCCGGCAGGTTCCGATGGCGTTACTGTTGTTTGTTTCCTGTTTGTCAAGCTACCTGTGCGGAACCAATGTCTTCGCTATACGGATAAATCAAGAAATTCGATTGAAGTGACTCTGGACTTTGTTCATTTCATCTCTATGTGTGTATCTCTCCAATGGCTATGTCTACACTGTCGTGTATCATCCCCTCTTCTATCAGAATGTCATCTATATATATAAAACAATTCCGTAACTGACTGACTGACTGACATACCACACACAGACCAAACCGCTGGACCTAAAGGGCTGAAATTTTACATGACGATTCTTCTTATAGTGTAGGGGTGCACTAAGAAAGATTTTTGAAAAATTATTTTTAGATTTTTTTAATTAAATTTTTAAGCTGATTTAGTAACTTTTTTAAAGTTTGCATTTAAAATAATAATTTGAGGGTTATAAAAATTATATCACGAGAAAGATCCCAAAAATTCCTTTAAAATTAAATCTTTTTCGAATCTTTACCGCCATTTTCTGATTTTTGTGGAATTTTTAAAGATTAATTTTTAGAATTTAATTTATTAAATGCTGATCACGTGGGTTTTTTTGTGGTACTTTAATAAATTTATCGTCACGTGCATAACAACTAAATAGACAAAAAAAATTTTCTTGATAATACGGCAGACGATTGGACATTATCCCAAAAATTATTAAAATACAATAAAAGATATTATGTTCCTCAAACTGTACTATATTAACTGTACTATATTCTTTAGTATGTCCTATTACATTTAATTTGAATATTTTCTTCTGCATTATTTTGTCCATAAAAAATAACCGTTACGAATTTTTTATAAATATATATATATATATATATATATATATATATATCAATTGTATACATTTATCGTTGTATTTATTATAAATATATATATATATTTATTTTTTTTTGGCATTAATTGCATACATTGACCGTTGTATTCAATTTGAATGTACTCCGTAGCGAAGTGCGGGTTTTCAGCTAGTCACATATATATATATAGAGAGAGATAGAGTGTGTGAGTGTTATATATATATATATATATATATATATATATATATATATATATATATATATATTATTTATCCAAATAAAAACAAAAGAAAATCCTGAAACAAAAACATATACAATGGTGAATCAGTGAAACTGCAGATGATTAAAATCCTATAGCATTACATACACACGCCATTTAATACTTTTCGTTCGAACCAATCATAATGAATCACAAAAATCTGTTATATCGCCTATTTTTTCTTAGAAGCAGTGAAAAATCCAAATGAAGCAGAATACTAGACTGTGGTTTTATCGACTGTGTCCAGTGTTTTTGCATAGCAACTGATGGTACATTTCCCTGAAAGTTTCCAGAGGGTATTTTTCGCTTGACATGCGTCGAATTCTAATTCCATCGAGACTCAGTTACTTTATGTGTATTTCATTTATGACACGTTCCAGGAGTTTAATATTTTATTAGGTTTCAGACACAACAGGCAAGTTTCTCTGAGGCGTGAAATTTCCGGGAAAAATGCAGTCACTTTTATGACTAGTAGTCAGTACCAATGCGCATTTAATCATCGATGAAATAATCCAGGAAATTGTTAAAAAAAATGAATTTCAGTCCGCTGAAAAACCAGATAAAAATTAGTTGATCTTTTTCTACTTTATCACTTTCAATTCGTATAGATTGTTATGTATATGCACAAGTGTATACAATTTTCCCCAATTCGTTTGCAACTTGAATTTTTGTGAAAAAATATACTCTAATTTCGCAATATTTTTTTTTACCAGAACACTGTGTATGTATGAGCGGAACAATACCTGTTTTATCAGAATAATTTTCACCGAAACAGTAAGAATATTTACCTGAACAACAATTTTTTCGCCAGATGTTTATAAAATTTTTATAATTTGGTTGCATCGTAAGCTTCATCGTTTTGTTACATTGTAAGAGATTTCTTTTACGGATGTTTTATGCAAAGGTATGATATAAATGAAACATATAATGCATTTTTTTATTTCCAACTAGTTATATATTCTTATATTAATAATTAATTTTTCATCAAATATGAAACCTTTTTATTTGATCTATAAACTTTTCCTGTTTATTTTTTAAGTAATTCTTAAATAAATATATATATATATATATACAGTAAAACCTCGATTATCCAGCCCTCGTTAATCCGGATCTCTGGATAATCCGGATCAGATTTGTAAACATTATTTTTATTTAATGTTCACATTAGATAATAATTTTTAATTATGATAGCAAGAACGTAACTACAAGTACGCCAAATATTCGCTTTTTAGCTTGACCCAATGTACAGTTCCTGCATAGATTATACAATAAATTATGATAATAAAATGATTTTTGTTGAGTTAAAGAAAACTTACTAGACTTACCAATTATTTGTTAAGAAATGATGTGAAAAGTTATCTATATATTTTTTAATTGTCTTGCAAACAATACTATGTAATTTTGTTACAAAACATAGTTTTTATCGTAATGAACGGTAAATCTGCTTAGTTAAGGATTTTGTTTTCTTATTACCCATATTACCCGGATTATCCGCATTTTCGATTATCTGGATTGCCTATGGTCCCAGTTAATCCGGATAAACGAGGTTTTACTGTACTCTTTTTTTTTTTTTTTTAAGTATGTTGTCCAAATTTGTACTACAGATTGGAAGCACGGTTTTTGTATATTCTGAAAAAAATTAAATTTCTAATTAGCATGTATAACTGCTACAAAATGTAAGTAAGTAATAGTATACATAATACCCATAATTATATGTGATGTATATTTGGAATATTTATAATAAATTTTGGAATGAACTTCATTAACTGTTATGAGGGTTATCTCCCAAGCATCGACTTATATTACCGTGCTATGGCTTGAGGTAGCCTAGTTATAGCGCCTTAGGCTTTGGATTGGGGGTGCACGGTTCAAATCCCGACGAATGCCATTACAGTAAAACCTTGTTTATCCGGACTAACTGGGACCATGGGCAATCCGGATAATCGAAAATCCAGATAATGTGGGTAATAAGCGATACAAAATCCTTAACTAAGTAGACTTACCTATTATTACGATAAAAAACTATGTTTTGTAACAAAATTACGTAGTATTGTTTATAAGACGTTAAAATATATATATATATATAACTTTTCACATAATTTCTTAACATAGTATGGGTGAATCTAGTAACGATTTCTCAGATTCAACAATAAGCATTTTATTACCATAATTTATTGTACACTCTATACAGGGACTGTACATTGAATCAAACTAAAAAGTGAATATTTGGCATACTTGTAGTTCCGTTCTTGCTATCATACAAGGTGCGCCCATAAAGTAACCGGACAATTTTTTTTTAAATAACAAAAATATTACTCACCTTCAAATAAATTTATCTCCTTCAAAATAATCGCCAAAGGAGTCTATACAATTTTTTCAACGTTTCTTCAAGTCATCGAAACACTGTTTATAGGCGTTGGTACTAACCGTTCGCAAAATACGCGTAACATTTGATTTAATATCCGAGACGTTTTCACATCTCTGTCCTTTTATGGATTTTGCATTTTTTGATTACAAAGGACTTATTCACCACGAATTTGTTCCTGAAAATGAAACAATTAATCAGTGTTTTTACAAAGAGGTGCTTTTTCGATTAAGAAACAGGACAAGGTGAGTTAGGAAGGAAATGTTTTCATTCTGGGCAATGGTTTCTTTTACGCGATAATGCTAGGCCCCATGCAGCAATTTCTTTACAACAATATCTAAGCATTCAATTACAGTAATAAATCACCCAACCCATATTCTCCCGACTTATCGTCAGCTGATTTTTTTCCTTTTTCCGAAGCTTAAGATGACCATGAAATGCTTAAGATGACCATGAATTCAAGAGATATTTGAAAACGCCTCGGATATTAAATCAAATGTTACGCGTATTTTGCGAACGGTTAGTTCCAACGCCTATAAACGGTGTTTCGGTGACTTGAAGAAACGTTGGAAAATTTGTATAGACTCCTTTGGCGATTATTTTGAAGGAGATAAATTTATTTGAAGGTGAGTAATATTTTTCTTATATATAAAAAATTATCCGGTTACTTTATGGGCGCACCTTGTAGTTAAAAATTATGTCTACAAATCTGATCCGGAGATCCGAATAAACGAGGTTTTACTGTATATACCATCGTGTCTAGGCCAGATAGAGGCACGTCAAATCCTTAGACTTAAAATCCCTATGAGGTCAATGGGTGGAAGAAAGTACGACCCCTTCAGATGTCACCCCTGGGTATGTTCAGTCAAAACTGAGGTGGCACAAGTGGGTGGGGTTGGTTCTCTTAAGGGGTCATACGACTGTTAAAAGTCGAAAAAGTATAATTGTGTCACTTTCGACATTCTATATCTCGAAAAGTATAAGATTTAAAATGATAATTTTTTTGTGTTAATAGAACAATGTTTGATTCATGAGTATATACCTGTTTCTTGTTTGATAGTTAAAGATAATTTGTGTTGGATATTCATAAATAATAAGCAGTTTGCTTTGGACAAAAGTGATATCAAAGCTAACGCACATAAATACTCCAAAAAAATTGAGTTTAATACAAAATTTCTGATTTTAACACATACTGCAGGAAATAAAGTTTAATTTGAACCTAAATTCATATATATTTAAGGTATATTTCTATTTTTACTATGAAACTGAAAATAGTGCATTTTTCTTAATACATTGCATTTTTCATGCATAGATAAAATTTATTCTCTAGAGATCTGTAAACATATTTAGATTCAGTTTCAAGCAAATGATAATATGTACCATCTGTGAAAATTTCATGCAAAAATATGAAATAGTTCTAGAGATAACAAGTGCGTTATGTGAAAAAAACACATTTTGAGATAAATCCCTTTGAAGTTTTGCCCTTTAAATCTGTTTACGGTAAACATCTGACACGTTTTTATTCATAACTTCCGTAATTATAAGAATTTTTTCGAGCGGATTGTCTTAAAATACTCAGAAAAGGTTAATCTTTCATAAATTTTTTTTCTCAAAAAATCGATTTTTTTTTTATGGGTTAACAGTCGTATGACCCCTTTAACGGTGTCCAATTGAAAGCAACCAACGATTCTTAAATATTCGGAAAACGAAAATATTCGGATTAAGTGCGAATGTCTTGTCTGATAAGGCCCCATATTGGGAAACAACAACAATAGTAGCAGGCTATTTGTTGTTAATTTCTTTTACTTAAGTAGAAAAAATTGTAACATATAAAAGTAGTATTTCAAAATTCAAAATTTAGTTATAGAAAAAGTTGTATTTCATAAAATTATTCGAACTGAACGGAATTAAATCATTACAACCCATTATAAGTGTCTTAAGGATTTATTAGTTTTCTCTTCCTTTGGATTTTAATTTTAAAATATGTATTGATTTTAATAATATCTCCTGTTTAAACAATGCAGTTTAATCTGTAGAGGAATAGTTTTGAAAATTATTTACTATTGTGTGTTTAAGTGAAACAGATGCTCATCAAATACCGTTCCGTATATTTGTCTGGTAATCGTCATAGCAATTGATATTATTTATTTGAAAAATGTGTACAGATATTCCTCGACTTACGACCGAGATAGGGACCGTAAGTTGACATTGGTCAACGAGACATTGGTCGTAAGTTGAGTTGGACGCGACTCGAGTTTCAAACTTTTTTTTTTTGTATATGCACATACATATATTTTTTACTTTCATACTAGTTTAAAATACATTGTATTTAAAATATATAAATTAATATTCGTCATCACTACTTATTATGTTAGTACAATCCATTCGTTCAGAATTTGCCACAGAAGATATATTGAAAGTTTTTTTTAACGAAGTTATCCAAGGTACTAATATGAACAGTTTGCGTCTTCTTTTCTGGTAGCAAGCCAGATTTTCCTGAATACGGCGATTGACACTTGTGAATCTTTCTTCATTTGGATTCACAGTTTCTAATTGTTGTAGTATTTTATTAATATATGAAAAGCTGAAGCCATTTCTGAAGCCAATGACGGTTTATTTGATTTACCGTGTGGATATCGAGACTATTGGATCATACATTTTTATTATTGCGTCATAAATTTTTGTAGTATTTCAGAATAGTGCATCATATTTTTTAATAATTATGTAATACTTATAGGTATGTACTGTATATTCGAGGAACAATATTTTTGAGAAAAAACTTTTTTTTTTAATTTAAAAATTTCGGTGAGTCTAATAATACCTGTATAAATATTTTTAATACATTTTATTTTATACTTTAACATGAAACTAATACTTAAGATGTTGCGTACATGATCACGAACAACTAATTTTACCTAACTCTACAATTTATTTTTATGTCAATTATTACGCCTAATTGTTTTTACCGAACATCACAATTTAATTCTATATTTACGACAGCTGGGTGTGAGATTATGAACAGAGCACAAACTCTCGAAATAACTGTTTATTCGACTGTGTATCCCATTCACGCTTGTTGGAAATTTCAGTGTCTAAGTTACTTAATCAGATAAATTTGCAAATCGATCATTTAATTTCTGACATTTTTCCTGCTTCTTTTCGGGTTATCGAAAGCTTAATAAGTATGTTTTCGAGTATCATCTAACTTATTAAAAAAGCTAATGGGCTGTTGTAAACCTGTTTATCAGTAGGTGCCTTAGCTATAAGCTTGAAAAAAGGGAAAAGAAAGCTCTTTGTAACTAATTATCCCGGATAATTCTTTCAGAAACTTCCTTTATGAGTGTGATAATATGTGAAAAAATCCTCCAGAAAATGGGAGGTAAACAATAAACAATACTGATCGATGTGTTTACTTTACGACGCTTCTTTCCAAGGACAAACAGTTTGTGTACTCTTATTATTAAAAAGGTACATTAATCAGAAATTTTTACCAAGCTAAGCGCTGTAGTGATATATTTTAATAAACTCTAGATATTAATCAATTTCTGTGTTCTTCATCTTACTGAGTTAACTGCACCAGGGGATTTTTCATTAGCTAATAGGTTCCTTAATTATGTTTCCTGATTTTGTATAATGTAACGGAAAAACACCCTGACGATGGGAAATCATATTACTTCAACTCATGCAACAATTTTAATTAAATGTAATTAGAGGCTATTATTTCTCACCACATACTCTCGACATAGGAAATTTTTTTCACATAATATAAAAGACAAACAGAAAACATGCAACTTCTTAAACACGCTTAACTCTTACACACTTAACACTTACACACTTAACTCCACAATGTAATGAAAGGGTTGGCTACATGTTTCGAACTAATTAACGGCTCATCGCTCGAGCTAATTAATGGTTCATCGTCCGGTTGAGAAGCATTAAGCCTGTTTGTGCCTAATGAACAATTTGCAAATGCATGGTGACAATCACACCTAATGCTCCTCGGCTGACGATGAACTAATAATTAGTTCGAAATATGTAGCCACCTATTTTACCACATTGTGGAATTTAAGAAGTTGTATTTTCCTTTTTGTGTTTTCAACAAGTTTCTTGTAAGTCATAAAGTAAAAGACAGTAGCAATTTTTTTTCTCCTATTAAAATTTGCTTGAATCACTCGCCTTTATTTTAAATGTTTTGCAAGACAGCAATACAAACATGAGAAATACAGTCGGTATCTTAAATCGCTGCCGTTCATATTTAATATTGTAATTAATATTTACGAAAGTCATGTCGTTAAATGCAAATATTCTTACATTTTTATGGTATGTTTATAATTTGAAAATTGTTTTGTTTGTCTGTTTTGTAGAACCGAAGTTGGCCATAGGACCATATAAATACAGAAACACAATATATATGCAATATATGTACAATAGGTCTAAACTTGTGAGAGTACTTAAACCCTTAAGTGAGTAAAAACAGAATATACCAAGTATAGTTAATATAGGTCCACGTGTTACCGTGTTATGGGCATATTTGATTACTTTGATATCCACAACTCATCATTAAATTTACATAAGGGTTTATTTTAAATTTCATAGCTGCTATCTACCTATAGCCGTAAGAAGAATCTTTTGTTTAAGATAAAATTATTTTATTTCCAGAAAAAATACGCTAACTTCCTAATGTAGCTCTAAAGTAATCAAGTTTTTTGTTGACGGCGAAAGGAACTAAAAACGTTGTCATCAAAATCCTTCTTTAAAAAACACTAGGAAATTACTTCTCAAAAATATTGAGAAATAATTAATTTCTATGTTTGATTGGAGGAAAATATGAACGAATTGAAATATATAATCAAGCTGTTTCATAAGAAACCATCATTTAAGTGAAAAATTAGAAATCGTATAAATTCTTCACAGTCTATTTATTATCGATCGTAATCTGATTTTGCATGAAATTTGTTTCTTTTTATGTTGTTCAGATTTTAAGGTTCTTTTACCCCACCACACCTATGTAATGTTATTTAGTCCCTTCTTGTATTTCTATCTTGAAATGAATACTACCCTTTGAAAAAGCAACAACGAGTAAATTTACTACTTATTAGATAGACAGAGCAACGCTCGTTAAATCCGCTGGTAAATTCCCTGTCATCTTAGATAGGTCGAGGATAATCCCGTGCCAGTCGTTAGGAAAGATTAAGAGTCGAAACTGGGTTGTAAATAGCAGCCAAAACACAGAGGGTTTCGAACTTGATTTCCGTGCTGGCCAGTAGTATTTTAAGTGAAGGGGAAAATAAAACATTTAGAATATGTAGCCGAGTGGGTTTTATTAATGATTATTTCCCCCACTTTCCCCGAGTAAAATAGTAATAATATAAAACAGGTGTGATGCTAAACCTCTCTAGCCGGCCACCTTTATTCCGAATCCATCCCTCTACACGGCCATATTTTGTTCAGAAGCGATTAAAGTAGAGGGAGTTTTTAATCGCTTCTGTCTACATCCCCATTAGTGGGGATGTAGACTCCATATAAACACCCCCATTTCTCCAATGTTAAGCAAGAAACCTTTTCGAGGCCACCCCTCAAAACGGCCAGTTTATTTTTGGAACCATTACTGGCCGCCATTAACACCAGGTTAACATTAACGTGTGTAGAGAATTTCAAGCCTTTGTCTTGTAGCGTGTTTGTGTTTTGTGGCGAAAGGAATAATTCTCTTCTTATGAAAATAAATTATATTTAACATCCATTCACCAGAAATCTTGTTGATACACAACGAGTTCAAAAAAAATTTTATACAATCTATTAAAAATCCTCTTATATTATTTTTGGAGTTGAGTTGAATCAGCGCGTGGGGAAAACAACACTAATAACTGTTGCAGCTGTTACGTCACTATCTTCTACTTCATGCAGGCCACTATTGAAGTCATTACAGTCTTAAATTCCACCCCTTTCGGAAAAACTTTTCACTACGTCACCAGTGAAAAGTTTTGGTGTAAGGCTAAGCAGTGCGGCTTAAACTATCGGCGTTTTGGTGAAATTTTCCTTTCCGGTGAACCACCTTATAGTTGAAAGGTTGCAAAATAAGGGCCCATCTTAAAAGTCTTGGATTTGTGCCGGTGTTCTTTTCTAGCCAGACCAGTGGATTATGATCAGTTTGTATAATGAAGCTCTGTTGTCCATCTAAGTAACATCTCAACTTTTGTATTGCATAAACGATAGCTGCGCATTCTTTTTCTGTAGTACTATATTTCTGTTCTGCAGGGGAAAACTTTTTACTCAAGTACATGATAGGGTGTTCTTCACCTCTTTGGTTTATTTGAGACAACACCGCACCAAGTCCAAGGTTTGAAGCATCACATTGAATGACAAATGGAATGGTGAAATCGGGGCTAAATAATACTGGTTTTTCTGAAAGTCTTTTCTTTAATTCTTTGAAAGCATCTTCACAAGAACTGTTCCAATCCACTGACGTTTTGACTTTCTTCCCTTTTAGTAGATCTGTTAATGGAGCTGCTACTACAGAAAAATCAGGAATATATCTGCGATAATAACCAGCAAGACCTAAAAATGATCTAATTTGGGTCTTGTTCAGTGGTCTGGGAAAATCTTTGATGGCTTGTATTTTAAGTTCTCCAGGTTTCCGTTCCCCTTGTCCAACTATGTGGCCTAAGTACTTGACATGTTCCTGAGCGAACTGACATTTGGAAGGCTTTATGTGGAGATGAGCTGTTTTCATCTTCATGAAGATTTGTTCTACGTGTTTCACATGCTCTTCCCAGGTATTAGAAAAAATTGCAACATCGTCCAAGTAGGGTACAGCAAATTCTTCACAGTCTTGCAACAACCCAGCCATCATTCTACTAAAATAATATGGAGCATTCTTGAGTCCAAACGGCAACCTTAATGGCCTATAGGTGCCGAAGCTTGTCACAAAGGCAGCATAACGCTGGGCCCGTTCACTCAAAGGTATTTGCCAGTAACCTCGGGTTAAATCTAGAACAGTAATATATTTCGCTGATGACACTTTCTCTATAAGTTCCTCTATATTTGGCATAGGAAAATACTGTGTTCTCGTTACTTTGTTTAAGCGACGATAGTCTATGCATGGTCTTCCTTCTTTTCCTGGTACTTCCACCAGTATTAGTGGAGAGGTAAAGTCAGAGTCTCCTGATTCAATTATCTTTAGATCCAACATTTTTTTCACCTCCCTCTTTAGAATTTCTGTTTGTCGTGGGGACATCCTATAAGGTTTTGCAAATATTGTTTTTTCTGTCTCTAATTCAATATCGTGTTCAACCAAGTCAGTACATCCCGGCTGATTCGAAAAGATATTGGAGTAGGCAGTCAACAAATTTTCCATTTGAGTTCGTTGAGTTTCAGATAATCGCGCATTCAATCTGAGTTCTCTAAAAATTTCAGGCAGTTCAGAAATGTTTGGATTTTCTTCATGGCAAGGAATAGGAATATCTTCATCTTCTTCAGTTTCTTCCAAGCACAACAGATTTACATTTTCTGCCCTTTGGAAGTATGGTTTAAGCATATTGATGTGGTACACATGAGTTTTTTCTTTTTCAGGAAACTTGATCACATAGTTGGTTTCTGACAGTTGCTGTACTACTGCACCAGGTCCTACCCACTGTACTGATAACTTATTAGGTCTTGATGGTGCCACAACCAACACTAAATCTCCTATAGCAAACTGTCTTTTAACGGTCTTCTTATCGTACCATAGTTTCTGTTTTTCTTTGGCAACTTCCATGTTTTGCACTGCTATTTCTTGACATCTCTTCATGCGATTCATCAGTTCGAAAACATAGTCTACAACACTATCTTCTTCACGATCTTGTTTTGTTAATTTGTCATACAGTAACATAACAGGAGTCTTTAAATTTTTTCCATGGACAAGTTCTGCTGGGGAATAACCTGTACTGTCGTGAGTCACAGTTCTTAATGCAAAAAGGGCTTGAGGTAAAATTTTCTCCCAGTCCGGACCAGATTCAAGACATAGGACACGAAGAATCCTCTTTAGCGTTCTGTGCATTCTCTCAACTGGATTACTTTGTGGGTGATGTACGGAGCTTCGCACGACTTTGATTCCAAACCTTTCCAGAAATTCTGTGGTTAAAGCACTCATGAATGACGTGCCCTGGTCGGTTTGCAGTTCTTTTGGAAACCCCATGCGGCTAAAAACTTGAAGCAGGGCGTCCACTACAGTAGTTGATCGCAGATTTTCAACAGGAATGGCATCTGGATACTTGGAAGACATGCAGATCACAGTGATGAGGTATTTGTTTCCAGAAGGCGTCATCGGTAAAGGACCACAAGCATCAATGTTTAGCTTGGAAAATACTTCTGAAATAACTGGAACTATCTTTAGAGGGGCTTTCTTTTTATCCTGTGGCTTTCCTGCTCTCTGACATACGTCACAGGTCTTCACAAAATTTTCCACCTCTTTATAACAGTTCGGCCAATAGAATGTTTTGAAACAAACATCTTTAGTCTTGGTTGCACCCAAATGAGCTGCAGTTTCTTCATGGCAAATTTTCATCATTTGTGTTCGATATCTCTCTGGAACTACAAGCAATAATCGTTCTGTCCCATCTTTGTCTTCTTTACGGAAGAATAGTTCTTGACCTCGCACCACATACCTGGAGTTCCCAGAACTTAAGTTGCTTTCAGCCTCCTGAAACAGAGGTTTCAATTGAGCGCTTTTTCGTTGTTCTTCTAAAAAATCTTCTGGGGATAGTTTTATAAGGTCTAATTCCGGAATCTTAAAATCTGCTATAGGTAAGACATTTTCTTCCACAGGGACTTCATTATCTGGGCTACATTCCGAAATATTTTCATCCACTCCTAGACTCTGGACATCTTCAGATATTTTCTTTTGAGCACGGGTCTGAACAGCATTCACCATATGAATCTTGACATCTTCGACTTGCTTTGCTTCTTCAAACAATGCAGCGGTCTTGTTCCCCAAAAGATACCTCCCTTGATCCAAAGAGTCTCTTAAAACAGCAGCTTTGGTCACTATGTGCCCAAATTCACATTCAAGTTCTACTTTAGCTAAAGGGTAACAAGTGGGGTTTTCTTCCAGCGGAGATTTAATCCACACTGTTTCACTTGTATACATCGACGGACTGACATACTTCTTACAAATCAAGTCTAAACTCGCACCCGTGTCTCGTAGTATCGGCATCTCGATCCCATTTACTTTTCCCATACTTATGTAGGGGGCAAGTGCATCATGGTATCCATACCTTGCAGTCATGTTGGAAGCAACAGTTTCAACTTTCTTTTTAAGCTTATCGCATTGTGGTCTTAAATGCGAAAGAGATCCGCACTCATAGCAACGAGGCTGTTTCCTTCTTTCGAATTCAGCTTCCTCATTTCTCTCCTTGGGAAATTCTCGCCGTGGAAAAGGCTTATCATTATAATTGTTTGTCTGGTTTTTAGGTTTATATCCACTGTTGTTACCTCCTGGTACTTTACTTGTGTTCTTCCGAGGGAATTCCTTTTTCCGGAAACTTTGTCTAATATCATCATATTCGTCTAATTTTTCCGCCAATTCGTAAGGCTTTTTCCAATTTATCCAATCATCGAGAAAGTGATCTTTTATATCAGCAGGAACTCTAAATTTGAGTTGTTCGGTTACGATTAAATCTTTCAACTCTTCAAACGTAGATACTTCTAAATCATTGACCCATTCTGTAAAATAGCTGTTCAATTCATAAGCATAATTTCTCCAAGATTTTTCTGCGTTCTTCTGATGTCTGTAAAACAACTGCTTTAATTTTTCAGGATTTAATTTGTATCTCTTCAAGATAAGACTTTTTACAGAATCGTAATTGTTGGCGGTTTCCGGTGGTTCTCTCGCCAACATATTGGAAACCTCCACTGGCAGCACTCCCAATAAATAGGCGGCCCAATCTCTTCTTGGAACCTTAGCCATTTCTGCTTTTCGTTCAAAGTTTATTAAATAGAGAGTCATTTCATCACGTTCTTCATCAAATTTTGGAGTTATATTCATTAATTGTATTTTATGCTCTTCCATACCGGTTGTTTGACGGGTTGGAGGATTTGACACACTTTGAGTCTGAAGTTCCAAACGTTTCATTTCTAGATCATACTGCATTTTCTCCCGAGCTAACTGATCTTGGCGAGCTTGTTCTTGGCGAGCTAACTCATCTTGGCGAGCTTGATCTTGACGAGCTTGTTCTAGGCGAGCTAACTCATCTTGGCGAGCTTGATCTTGGCGAGCTAACTCATCTTGGCGAGCTTGATCTTGGCGAACTTCTTCGGTTTTCCTGTCTTCAATTACTCTTTCTAGAATAATCTTAACATCAGCTTCAACATAATTGCTACTGTTTAAAATTTTTGCTTTTATTTCGGGAATCTTATTCGAAGATGATATCTCTTCTCCCAATTCTTCGCAAACAAGTAATAAGTCCGCTTTCCTACCTTTGGCTAAGAAAGACATGTTAGCAACCACACGCAAATCACAACCTTCTTAAAAATTTCAAAATAAATTTTTTTAACTTGAACTTGCACCAAATTACCACAATTATAATAGGTAAAGTTTTCAACCAAAAATCTACCTTTCAAAATGAAGTCTGTTCTAACTCCACAAACTTTTCACAATCTAAAAATACACAATGTTTTGCAAATACTGCACAATTTAAATTATTTTTAATAAAAATCGTTTGCTGAAATAAATCTCAAACTTTCTTGTTTCAATTCGGCTTTTTATATCACTGAAACGCACGTTCAAAACAAAATATGACTTTAATATTTCTTTTATAATCACGTGCACTTCTTTCAAAAAACAAATTCTAAGTTTATTTTCAAAATATTTCGGGTATTTTATTTCCCAAACTTCTTCTGAATTTATGTCAAATTCTATTTCATATTTATTTAAACAAGAACATATATACAGTTCCTAATAATGAACTTTCAGTCGTTCTTGAAAAAATATCGCCAAATCGCTGGCCAAACAGTTGATATAAAGTCTTCACTGAACTACTATTCCAAAACAAAAATACAATTGCTGAAATAAATAATTTCAAATTCAGACTTTACGTTAGTGAAAATACATTCAAAACGTCATACATCAACTTTATCTAGAATTCTTCTCGGAAACTTTTTTCATGAGACTTTTCAAACGCCAAACTATCAAATTCCATTAAAGAATTATTACCCTAACACTAATACAAATGTAGAGTCAATAATTTCAAGACAGATAGTTTATATAAATCATAAACGAAATCAAAGTTTCTCAAATTCGATATTCTTCTTTAATCGCCAAACTATTTATTAGAATTCAAATCAAATTCTACTTAGCTTGCAATCGGCACTTGATAATTCCATCCCGACGCTTGCCACCAATAATACAATACATGTCTGTAGCGTGTTTGTGTTTTGTGGCGAAAGGAATAATTCTCTTCTTATGAAAATAAATTATATTTAACATCCATTCACCAGAAATCTTGTTGATACACAACGAGTTCAAAAAAAATTTTATACAATCTATTAAAAATCCTCTTATATTATTTTTGGAGTTGAGTTGAATCAGCGCGTGGGGAAAACAACACTAATAACTGTTGCAGCTGTTACGTCACTATCTTCTACTTCATGCAGGCCACTATTGAAGTCATTACAGTCTCAAACAGTTTCAGAAATATCATGCGAGCAAAGTCAGAAAATCATATTTTGAGATAAATGCATTTAAGCCTAGTTGGGAAGAGCAGCGGGCCAGTGATCTGAACGTCCCTGGTTCGATGCTCGTCGCTGAAAATCTACCGCCGTGTTCACTAATGGTGGCCGGGCCACGTAAAATCAGGCGTGGCTACAATGTCCTCCAAGTTCTCAAATTTACCTCTGGAGGTGCGGGGTCAAGTGTTCCAGTCTCGTCACTTGACTCGGTTCAAAATTACGAGACCGGTCATTTAGCCAAGTCGGACTCCGACCCTTGTGTGCTAATTCAAAACAGGACACGCACCTTCATTGCCCATAGCCTTCGGGACTTGATCTGATGTTGATGTCGGTCAAGTGGCATAAGCAACAACAACAACAAAGTTAAAATGTGTGGATGCTCACATTTATTTTGATATCTTATATATTTGTGGTATTACATAAAGAGTGGTACCAAATTGTTCAGAATAAATCCGGGTTTCAATTAATATAAAAATAAAATCCATTTTTGAACGTTTTGAAGGTGTACTATCCCTTTAAGAAAGTATAAGGTAAATAATCAAACTTAGGCTTCGTACGCCTGTAAAGCAATGTAGAAATGTCACTTTTGACTTTAATATATCACCATTTTCCCATTTGATGCAACATTAAATAATATGGCTTACTCAGCCGCTTATTGCGTTCATAAAGTCAATTTTCTGGAAATTCTAGTGTTCAGAACTTCATTAAACGCTATTATATCTTTGATGCTGACAAAACTGACACATACCCGCGAGAACTTGAGAGCTTGATACTGGTTAATTACTTCCGGGTAGCACTCAAGGAATCTGACAGAGTCATAATGTGCGGTCTCTATCAGTTTAACGTACAGCACTTATTAATTTTCACAGGGAAAAAATGTTTTGTGACTTTTCCGTACTGTACGTTGATAGTAATTATTTACGGTTTAAAAACTGTGTGTTAATTGACATTAGATAACTTGGTCCGATAATATTTTCAATATATACGGTTTAGCGGTGGATAATTATGGGAATTTGTATTGTTGACTTTTACTTCGTGCCGGCTAATGCCGCTATAGTTATTCTCCAAATATAATAGAAACTAGCCGCTGCGCGACCAGCATGGTCGCTTTTAGTTTTATATTTTCTTTTGCGAAACAACTCATCTGAAAGTAATATATGTAAGGAATGTTACCATTACCTGTCATCATAAATATACTTTGTTAAGGGGTATTCTCTATAAGGCTGATTCTGAAACATTGTAATTTAAAAATGCGAATTTCCATTATTTCTGAACAGAATTGAAGATAAAGACTGAGAAATCCAACACCAATGATTTTATAAATTACATCCCTCTGTGTATGTAATTTTTTTTTCAAAATTAAGATATCTACACTTTACCATTACATCAAATAAGAAATTGTTGGGGAACATTTTTTCCACTTAAAAATTGGAGTAAAATTTCAGCAAGCACTAAAATATAGCGGAGATTACATCACTCTATATTTACTATTGTTATTTATTGTTATATTACTATTTCTGTATGTACTATTGTTCACAATTCAGATATCTACGCTTAATCATATCAAATAATAAAATGTTCGAAAAATTTCTACACCTATAAAATGGAGTAAAAAGTCAGCAAGTACTGAAAAAAGTGTAGAAAATTAACTATTGGCTGTCGGTTGCTATACCGGCGACAGTTAAGAGTAACCTCGAGAACATTTATGCTCTCTGTTAATGAATTATTTCTTCTTCGCTTTCTTTCTTGAGACTATTCCCAATTTTCATTTGATCGTGCAGCTTGTTTTCGAGCATTCCTGATTTCAGTGCGTAAATCCATGTTGATACGCGGTTGCAAATTGCGGACGGCCGCTAATGTTTACATCTGGTAGTGGCAGCCGTTGACATTCGGAGTGTAGAAATTACGTCGATTTTTGTGACGCATACTTACGCGTTTTATATATATAGATATTTGTGTGGATTATGACAGAATGGCAATTTCGGAATTTGTGGTGGGTTTTTTTAAAATTTACTCAGCCCTGTATTTTGTAATGTTTTCGAAAAATACCCATATACATAAAACTGACTTTTTTTATGTTTGCTATTCATACAATCCTGAAGCCTTCAGCCGATCTGGATCAAATTTTGCATATTCACTCAGTAGGATTCTGTAAAATACTAAGTCTTTCGGACTCAAAAACACCCCCTCCCTCAACAACAGGAGCAAAAGAAAAATAAAAAAGTGCACATTCTGGATAAAACGTAGAATTCTTAGACCTTCCCCGTGATTTCATCTTTTCAACATGTCTTTTCCCATATTAATTGTCTTATCTTTATTTTCTCAACCGCAGCCTCCACACTTTTTTTAAACCTCGCGCCATTAGGCCACTTAAGTTCCTATTCTTTTTTATCTAGGCACTCCTTTTATTTTCTCTTCAGAGAATACGTTAAAACATTGTGAGTCAAATTGTGGGATGATAAGTATGAAAAACGTATCAATGTGTTCTGTTGTACGCAGATATACTTCGTGTCCTACGCTTTATACAGTGGATTGGTCATAAGGTGCCATTTAAATAATGTTTACATACGGAGCGTTTTTGCTACACAAGACAGGCCAAAATTGGCTGCAAGGGGTGTCTTGCCGAGATGGAAGTAAATCGCTAATATAGGGTGTTCGGGCTAAAAGTATCCAAAAGTTATAGCTTATTTTTATGGAACTATCCATTAGAATAAAATAAATATTTAAATAGAACATCTCACCAAGTTTTACTATCAATAATTTCGATGTGTACACCTTTTTTAGCACGACAAACATCTAAACGGTAATCCAGTTCTCTCCAAGTGTTTCGTAGCATATAAGGAGTTATTAGACGAATTACTTGAATGATACGCTTCTTCAACTCATCCACAGTTACGATTTTTTATTTATACACAACGGATTTAATGAACCCCCAAGTGAAAAAGTCTAATGGTGTCAAATCCTGTTGGAGCAGCAAACCCGGTGGAATTTGTGGAACAGCAAAGCTTTCCAGCATATCAAGATAAACGTTGTAGGGTTCGCGTGTTGCTCAGATGCAAATTTCTGGTAGCTGCGCAGTGCAGGCCAGTCGAAGTGAGTTCGGAGCAGGTGTCTGGTCTATTTAAGTGACACACGCTGAGTTGGCAAGAGCCCAAGAAGGGAGTGGATATTTGTACGGTAGTACGTTACGCTATTAGTAGAGATACGTAAGAGTCGAGAAAAGTTAGTATTGAAGGTGATAGCGGTATTTAACTGATAGAGCACGTATTAGTATTTAGCCTAGATGGCTGCACGATTTCCATAGCTCGTTCAGAGCCCGATGGTTACGGGTATTGTTAGTGATCGTATATTCTGCCTGAAAGGGTACATTACGACTTTAAAGTTCAGTTTCTTAGTACCGAAAGTTGCGGTACTGTTGTGTTATTATTTGGAGCCCCAAGTCGGTCTATGTTAGTCTACCTCTACGTAGAAAATAAAGGAATTATTTATATTTACGCCTATTACTTTATAGTGTGCCTGGACCGTTAGAGGATTCACAGGGTACATAAGAAACAGAACCATATAACGTGTCCCGTAACAGTGTGTTCTACGAAGAAAAATGGACTAATTATGCTATTTATGTGCATCCTAACCTTGAAATCTATTGATATTAACACTTGGTGAGATGTTCTTTCTATTTAAATATATATTTTTAAAATTCTAATGGGTAGTTCCGTAAAAATAAGCCATAACTTTTGGTTCCTTTTAGTCCGGACACCCTGTACAACATGTAGGTTCTTCAAAGCCTTTCAAAGAGATGGAAAGCGACAAAGGAACCTTGATTAGAAAAGTTTTTTTTTAATCGTCCTCTTCATCTTACATTTTCATTTCTGTTCAAGCTGGAAATGGCTTGTGGGGCTCAACAACTATCCGCAGGGAACTGCATTTTATGGATTTTTATGGTAAAGCAGTCTTAAGCAAGCCACACAACCTTACCTTGAATCCTGGGATCTCTTTTGATCACTTATTCATTATATACTCTGACGCTGTTATTACCACTTTTAAACAATATACTGTGAATGTCTTCTATGCAGATGATTTGATCTTGTGGCCCTGTGACATTAACAAATAAAAGACTCGGGCAACTCTCAACAATCCCACTTGATGTTCTAAAAATGCTGACCTAGGATCTTAAACTCAAAGTGAACCCAATGAAATAGAAAGTGTCGGTTTTTTAAAACATTAGTAACCACATCCGCGATTGCCTACCACAAGTTAACTTTGATGGTCAACCTATCGAATTTCCGCCGCACGCTAAGTACATCGGTGTCGCTCTGAACCCTTATTCATCATTTGGTAATCATATCAACAACACTGTTACAAAAGCTAAAATTAGACTCAAGATTTTGACGAGAATATCTGGTGTCTGTTGAGGACCCGACGCCAGTTTTCTGCGGATGACTTAGATTGCAGTAAGGAGACCCATATTTGAATATGCATTGCTAGTTGGTCATTGCCTGTTGAACTAGACTTTTAAAAGCAGACAGAATCCAATTCACTGCAGCTCAAATTATATGTGGCACCCACAATTCTTGGCTATCGTATTTCTCAGGATTTGAAGCCGACTTACCTCCACCCAAACGTAGAAGGAAAATGATTCATGAAACATCCATTATGAAACTGAACGATATGACATGAATTTCATTTTTTCACGGACTGAACCTCAGAATATATATTTGGAGATTACATTTTGCGCTTTTCGATGTTCCAGTTTGATGGACGTATTTGTATTTCGCAATAGCCAGAGAACGGATTTTATCGGACTTTTCATTCTCTTTGACATGCAATATACAAGTGGACAGAGTTATTAAAAGCTGCCAAAACAACTGCCTCAAAATATTTTGGTTCTCAAATACTTTTAATAGGATAATGTATGTATACGTACATTTTATGTATTTGAATTTCAAGGTCGGAAAAATCAAATGCTTCCGCTTTTCAAAATAAGTGTCTCATTTAACACCTTGAACCAAAGTCCAAATGTGAAACTTATTTTGGGATAGTTAGTATCTTTGCACTCATTTTTTCCTGGATATTTGTAACTCGTAAGTTATCAATGAGCTGTGTTTAGAATTGAAATCAAGAATATGTGCTTGTAATATAAGCGTGTGTTATATCTGTGAATTTATATAACTAAATTATTTTCACAATGTTTTAAAATTTTAAGCCATGATAAGAATTAATCTAATTTTGAGAATATTTTCAAATAAGACTTGTGATATATTTTTTATAATTCCCTGGATATTTATATGGTTACTTTGCTGAAAAGACCTTAGTTTTAGATAATACTGATTAAAATTTCTTAATTATTATTTTCTGTGGTATAAATCAGTTTTATAAATGCATCTAAACATTTTCAATTTAATTCTTTTTTTTTTAAATTCGGGTTATATGATCCAAATCAGATTATTTAATCCAATTTAGTACGGTTTAAAGGAAAGTACCATGAAACTCATTTTGAAACATGTACATTATACCAGTGGTTCCCAACCAGCGAAGTGTTTTCTGGGGAATTGCCACGGTATTATTCAATTAAAATAACATTTTAACGAATTTTCTCGAAAAAAATTTGTCAATATTTATTTACCACAAGCTGAAAACCCGAACATCGCTACGGAGTACATTCAAATTATATGCAACGGTCAATGTATGCAATTAATGCCAATAAATAAATAAATATATATATATATATATATATATGTATATATATATATATATATATATGTGTGTGTGTGTGTGTGTGTGTGTGTGTGTGTGTGTGTGTGTATGTATGTATGTATAATAAATATGATAAATGTATACAATTGATGTAAAAAAACAAAAAAATATATTTTTAAAAAAAATCGTAAGAGATATTTTTATAGACAAAATAATGTAGAAGAAAATATTCAAATTAAATCTAATAGGACATATTAAAGAATATAGTACAGTTAATATAGTACAGTTTGAGGAACATATCTTTTACTGTATTTTAATATTTTTTTTGGATAATGTCCAATTGTCTGCCGCATTAGCAAGAAAAATTTTTTTTTTGTCTATTTCATTGTTATGGACGTGACGATGAATTTATTTAAAGTACCAGAAAAAGAAATCACGTGGTCAGCATTTAATAAATTAAATTCTAAATATTAATCTTTAAAAATTCAACAAAAATCAGAAAATGGAGCTAAATATTTGAAAAAGATTTCATTTTAAAGGATTTTTTATGATCTTTCTTGTGATATAAATTTTTTAACACTTAAATTATTTGAAATACAAACTTAAAAAAAAGGTACTAAAACAGCTTAAAAATTTAATTTAAAAAAAATCTAAGAATTTTTGAAAAATCTTACTTAGAGCACCCCTACACTATTAGAAGAATCGCCATGCAAAATTTCAGCCCTTTAGGTCCAGCGGTTTGGTCTGTGCGTTGTATGTCAGTCTGTGAGTCAGTCAGTTACGGAATGTTTTATATAATAGACTAAACAGTAGAGGAGTGATGTTTTTTAAAGGTAAGTCTCATTCAAAGCGCAAACTCAGTTCGTTTGAAATCTATCGCCTTTATTTGAGTCGCCGAAAGTCAAAACCAGTTATATAAAAAAATCAAAAACTGAGATTAATTGCTATGGATACTTTTATTTATATGCTACATGTTCAAGTTCAGAAACAATTCAAAAATAAGCTCAATCCCATTGAATATAAACGAAGAATTATGATGAAAGATGCAAGACAAGTTATGTCCCAAATGGCCACAGTTACAAAATCAGTTCTATCCTTTGACAGCTCCAAAATAAGTTACATCTCACAAAAAATAATGGCTGCCTTCTAAATGCAATAGCAAAACCATTTTAATACCTCACTAACCTATTAGATGTACTTTAGTTTCAGTAGTGGAGTGTTTAATATAGTAATATTAGTTTTAGCTTGATGTAAATACTACAGAAATCTAATAACGTTGTGTTTTCTACCATAATCATGAACATTTTATGTTTTGTAGTTACAAAATATATGTCAGTTTCACCACAGGTTTATTAGCTTGTTGTTTTAAAGTTTATAACCTACTGCCTGCTCATTGTTCCTTTTAGTTTTCGTTAATTTTCTGTCTTAATATGGATCCAGATTTGAGTGGCTCAAGCTCAAATAATACTGTACTGTAAAAAATTATTTGGAAATGATTATTGAAACTCCAGTTAGAAGGTTCAAAATTGCAAGCAGTTCATTTCCAAAAACAGTTATATCCAACCCTACAGGTGCAAAACAAGTTATGTGAATTTTATTTATTTAAATTTAATTGTCTATGCTGTTCCTGCGTTATACAGATTATTACTAGGCAACAACATGGATTTAATACGTTTTTGTCATCAAAACCATACAATGATTTATTATTGCAACATAACTAACAGTTTTTGTTAAGTAACTCAAAATCGTTTGAGATGGATATAGCTGGTTTAGGCATTGCGCTATCCATTAGTAAGAAAATGAATATCGCGGTTATTTACTATGTACAGTTCGCAAATTCTAACCGTCAGTTTGTCTTTCTTCAGTCTGTGCTGTCAGTTTTGACATTTCTGTTGTAGTTTCTCCAACAGAATAAAACAATTTTTGGTCTAGGTAGGAGTTTTACAATTCTGAATCATACAGTAGTGCATTATTTTTATTGATATTCTGTTCTGTTCTTGCTTTTACACACCTTTGACTGAGGGATGCTTCTTAATTCTCTTCATTTCTTACAAATTCCTTAGAAATATTATTTTCGTTAAATTAAACATTTAGTTGGGATTAAATTATGGGAAATTCATTTTAGTGTTTTTCTTCCTGTCTGAAAAGGTCTTTTTAATGAAAATATGCGTGGCGGAAATGAGGGAAGATGGGGGGGGGGGGGCGCAGGTTGGCTGGAAACCATTTTAGGGGGATCGCGACTAAGGATGGGATATCGAAAACAAAATATCGATATGAGTACCGATAATAATATCGGCTATTGATATCGATATCAATAATATATCGGCACAAAAATATCGATATTTCGAATCATCGACGATATTTCAAAATATTGACGATATTTCAAAATATAATCGATATTTTAAAATATCGATAGCAGATTTTCCTTTCAATATGCAGTCAATCGTATTCGGAGGAATGATTGTATGGTAAAATGATATATACCAGAGGTGGGGAACGCGAGGCCTTAAGGCCGCGTGCGTCCTGTGTGATCTTCTTGTGCGGCCTTCATAAAAGCTAGCACTTGTATTAATGAATATTTAATTTTAGAGATTACTTCAATTTGCAAATCAATGGAATTAAATAAAGAACGGCATGAATGTATATACGCAGGCTTTGCATTACGCAGCTTGATCCAAATATTCATTTACTTTCAAGCAAGAAACAAATGCAAATATCCTACTAGCTTAAATTTTCCACCGGATTTTAAAATTATTTTAGGAATTGTTTCTGTGTCAGTTATTTATAATTTAATACTATTATTTTCTATTGTATTTTTTGTAATGTTAATTATTTAAAAATACTTCTTTTTTATTATTTTTATTTGAAGTGGTATTTAAATATGTAGCTGTTTATTAAAATATAAAAATCTGGATATATATGTGCTTACATAAATAAAAATACCAACAGTGAAATATAAAAAATTACAGTGGTATCTATGAATCTTATAATTTTATAAAAAAATAATAATTAATGATTAATGTTATAACAAGTTTTTACCCTTATGTGAATACAAAAATATTTTATATTATAACTTTAAGTAAAATAATAAATAAATAAGGATTTAATTTTTGTTGTTATTTTTCTATATAATGCACCAAATTGTTAAAACTATACTTAATTATAATAATTTCATAAAAGTCGCATTTATAGGTACATCGACTTATGCGGCCTCCTTTATTACTACCTAATTTACATGTGGCCTCTAATGGTAAAAAGGTTCCCCTCCTGTGATATATACTATATGTTAATAGTACGGATTCCTCAGTTCTATTGTTAGTATTCTTTTTTTTTATTCTTTTCATAGTAGTAAAGTTCTGCAGTTGTGTTTTAGCGTGTTTTTCATAAATTCCACTTGGTTTTTCAATAATTAATAAAATAAGTTCAAAGATGCCTCCAAAATCCAAATGGTGGAGTAATTTCTCTCGTATTGATGAGAAAAGTGCAAAATGCAAAACGTTTATTCATGTTTTATTCATACTAGAATTCTTTTTATATATTGAACAATTTTTGATTTTTTCACTCATTTTTCGATTGCTTGTATTAAAAATTACTTTGTATATATTAGAAATTATTTGTATCACTCATTTATTTTTTCTCTTTGGTTTTGAGATTTTTCAACCCAAATTTTCATAAATTACTAGTTAGTACCCGTCAAAACATGACAGCTAGATAGTAAATAAATGTACTAATACACAAATTATACTCAACACATCATTGCCAAATGTTGAAAATCGTGATAATGCGCAGAAACAAATTAATGTGTTTAAGCGGCATCGTGCTTAGTGAGTATCTAAAGCCAGAGAAAAAAATGTCACTGAGCATGCGCATAAAGCAATTTTTAACAGCTCGAAATAAACAATTTCCATCAGGTTTAATCTTATATTTCACAAACATAATTATCATAAAAATAAAAATGGCAGAGAGAAATCTAGAGACTCCTCGGAATAAACGTGTTTATCATTAAAACATGTCACTGAGCATGCGCAGAAACAGTGAGTTTCTAAAGCCAGATTTAAACATGTCACCGAGCATGTGCATAAATCAATTTTTAATTAAAATTATCGCTCATTACTAGAAATTGAGGTTACAAAAACCAAATTTGACAAATCTACAGATTACAATCTTTCGTTTAAGACCAAAATGAAGTAAATTGATGCAGAAGTTTTCTCTCACGGACTGCCCAAAAAATCGGCTTAGCAATTTAAATATATAGATAATTATTTAAAATAAATTCTTTTTAAAATATGCAATCGATAATATCGGGAATATAATGTCGGTATTACGATATTATCAGAAATCAAATATCGATATTATAATATCTAATATCGAAGGGAAAATATCGATATTTCAATAATATCGATATCAATATCCCATCCCTAGTCGCGACTCGGAAAGGTTTGGAAACACTGCTTTAAACCTTTCCTATGAATAGAAAAAGTAATTCTTCAGTTCAAAATTATTTGAAATCTGATTTAAACTATCTTATTAAAATACAATAATCTTATCATGCAAATTTATTTCGGAACAATAAAGCAAAATGTTCCAGGATCCTTGGAGCACTGGGTGTGGCCCCGCATTTAATATTCGAAAGAACAAACTGGGAGAAATGAATGGAATATAAATTGTTAATTTTCTCCTTTATGATTTTACACAGATTCAAGAGCGTGCTACGATGTGGTAGCGAAAAATTAAGTTGAAATTGGGAAAATGAAGGGACAGTCATAAGTCAGACGTTTAATTATCTTGCTTGACAGAAAACACTTCTGAAAGACATTAGTAAGTTTTCGTGTATTGTTAAAAATGTAAAGTTAAAGTTGCTCGACTTTTATCTAGGCATTTATTACAAGATATATTCTGCAATTTCTTTGATTTCTATTATGATTATTTGGGGATGTTGTTTTTAGGTTTTTTAATTAATTGTTCCTAATTATATATTTCATCTAAAATAGATGAAAACTTCAGTTATAATTGAAAAAATTTCTAATTTTCAGATATTCCAAAGTAAGGTAAAATATTTTAACCGAATTACTGATACTTTACTGATAAGTTGTTAAATATATATATATATATATATATGGGGCTTGGTACAAGGAGTGCCTAATTCAGTTTTCTCAAAGATGACTTTGTTTGCTTATGTCTCTTTAAAAAAAATTATTTTCAATGTAAGAAAAACACACGTCTTTACAATGGTTTAGAAAACACTTTTAAAGCATCGGACAGATTTAGGTACTTCTTACATTGAAAATAATCTTTTTAAAGAGACATAAGCAAACAAAGTCATTTTGGAGAGAATGACGTAAGCACTCCTTGTACCAAGCCACAGATATGTATACAGTGGAATCTCGATCTATCGTTTTTTAAGGGACCGACTAAACAGAACGAAAAATGAGGGAAAACGATAGATGCGGGAACATACAAAACAATATGATCGTCGGGACGGGTGAAATAAACGACACATGCGGGAAAACGATGATTCGGGGAATGATCGATAGAGATCCCACTATATATATATTTTACTATATATATATATTAACAAATGACTAAGGTTTAAAGTGCATGATTGTATATCTTATGTACAAGACTTAAACCTCTCTATCCCACATCGAATTCATGTTATTTTTCAGATGGACCTTCATTTTATTAATAAAAGTTCTGCAGAAACGGTCAGCGTTTGCATTATTTTGAGAACCTCCTTTAAAATATAAATGATATAAATTGACGTTAGAAAGTTTCTTTTTTACAGACTGAATATGCATCAAACATTAATAAAATGTATTATTTTAATGAGTTAAAATATCGGTCTCATACAGAGACAAAAATCAGTATTAAAAAAAACAAGAGTTTTTAAAGCAAGAGCTTTTAGCAAGAGTATTTAGAAAAAGCAAAAGCAAAGCAGAAAATGAATATGCTTTATAACAGAAGTATAGAGAAAGAAAAGTTAAACAACTTTTATGGAGTACTTGCAAAATATTGACTAAAAATTTACCACTTTTTCTCATCAAAAGATTCAAGGAGTGTGCTTCAGGGATCGGAAGAAAAAAAACTTGCAAATATACTTTAATTTTCTTTATCTTCTACAGAATCAACAATCTGCATTTCGCGTGAGAAGGATGAATGTTTGAAAGCTGCTTTCAGCTTTACCTAAGGATATAAATCGATTCATCTGACGTAATAAAAGAGAGATCTAGCCTGTGAAAATCTTTTTTCTCCTTTCTCTATTCAAATAACTGTGATTGAGAACTTGGTAAATATTATTGGGTTTATCAGGGAGTATTAATATGTGAGCATATACAGAAATGGAAAACATTTACTTAGCAAGGAATTTTTCCCTTGTATCATAATCAAATCATACTTATATACTTGAATTGACGTTGTATTCAAAACGCATATCTTTATTCTATTTGCATAAGTTTTTGAAGTGGTTATTGCAGTCCATGAACAATCTTGTGTATGTATTCAGCTATTAAGATTTGATTATAAAAGTAAATTATCGTACAAAGTTTGAAATCATCCAAGTATGAAAACTCATTTGATTAAAGTTTTTAAGATTGTAATTTTTATATGATTATGAGAAGCCTCCCACAAGAGGGCAATTAATCTATTGTAATGGTCAATATTTATTTACTTATGACAAATGAAAGCTCAATAGGGAAAGGTCACAACAAATTGTTTCGCAAATTCATTAAATTTTATTAAAAAATGGAGAGAAACCAAGGGTTGTAATGTAAATATCGTTCAATTTTAAAAAAACAATATTTTTGCGCGAAACCTAGAAGTATTTTAAATAAATTAAACTTTCATATCAGTTTACTCATAAAACTCAAACTTTGGATTTTTAATTAAAGAGTCTCAAGTCTAGGATAGTTTTTCGGTTAAATAAAATATCCAGGGGCATCTGGTGTTTTATGAAGATTTTAATTTAAAAATATTCTTAAAGTAAATATTTCTACAGACATTACGTTCTGAAACTTACTTGTAATTAAATCCGTTTTTTGGAAATTAGTGAAAATATTTCGAGTCTCCAGAACGTATTTTTGAGAAAGCTCTTCCTATGTCTCGACTCAGAAAAAAATATTCATATGAAGTTCAGTTAATATTTGTCGAAAAGCTCTAGCTCCTTTAGTTTGTTCATTGTTAGAGTGAGTGGTAAGGAAAAAATTTTAAAAATTTCGACCTTAAATTATGCTTGAATACATTCTGCACTTAAAAAGTATTTATCTGGAAATGAGAGCAAAAATTTGCTGAATGTCAAATTCGTTCATCAGTCACAGAAAATTGCTTGATACTCATCGTTTCTACGAATAGTAGTAAAGATTTATGCTGAGATGCTTTGGATAAACTTGCATGGTTGTATATCTTCTACATTGAAAATTAAAAAGTTTAAGTAATGAAAAAATTACACGGTTCCACCTGAAAACAAGGGAGCACAGGACCTTAAAAAAATTCATTTTCAGTGTTTGATGTTTTCTGAATCCTTGAGCATTTCTGAATATAATGCAAGAAAATTGATGAATCTAATATAATAAAAGAAGGACTAGTGTAGGATTCTGGAGCATTTTAGTTACTGTTAGGAGTATATATATATATATAGGAGAAAAATGGTAATGAATCTTTAAATGGACTTTTTTCAAATTGCTGAATTTTGAGTTTGTGTGCAGTATTACTTTTAAAGTATAAATAGAAAATTTATAAAACTACACTCATGTGTCTATTTCATGGTACTCTACATTTTAAAAGCAGAAAAATGCTTAATTCTTGAATCCTTTTTTTATGTGGGAAAATTATGCAAATAATTGTGATAATTTTTTAAGTTTTCCAATTTTATGCTCAATTTTTAATTTGAATAATATTTATTGCAATTTATTTGGCTTTACATTACAGGTAAATATATTACATGTGTATTCTGACCATTAATAATTTTCTGTAAGCATATATCTCAATTTTATGATGCGCACAGCGCTTTTATTTTTAATCACCAGCTAATCATTTAAAATTATAAGCTGCTAATTTGAAAATTATTTATAGATTTATAATTTCCATTTGTATATATGACATATTTAAAGATATGTACTTTATAGGTATAAAGAAAGAAAATTTCTTTTCCTAATATTAATCGAGTTTTTGAGGTTAGAATTAGACCATAGTTATAGTCATTACGTCGAGCTTAAAGGTCGTGTGCCCTCTTTTAATAAAGGGAGTACGCGAGGACTGTCTAAGTAAGAATAGTGTGTGTCAATGTTTAGATCTTGAAAATACAAATCTGCTTTTTGAACTTCAATTTTCACATCTCTGCATCCAGTAATAACATCCGGTTCATATGGTACCATGTTAAAACGATTTTTAGAACAGTAGAATGTCATATTAATGTATAATTGCTGGCTCTTCAAGACCAGCAAGAGTTTCTCGACGATTTTAGCAGCTGCAAGTCATTTTAGGATTACTTTATACACTGTGAAACGTTTTGAAAAGGTTAAGAAATAAGCTAAAATGAGTTTTAGCCATAAAATTTGACACGGAGAGGTAGGTTAGAGATAGTCGGTTATAAGTGTTAATACGAGAAAATGTATATTTTATAGCGTGTTCAGGAATAAAAATATTTATTTTGAAGAGGGAAAAACGTTAGAAAATAGCCGCCGCGGTTTCCTTTGAATAGTAACCGATGAGTTAAAAAGGCCCCCATAAGCAGTAAGTAGAAAGAGAGTGAAGGATATTTGTCATAAAGGGGGGGATGTGTTGAATAGTATAGTAGCTTCGGTGAAAAGAGTTGTGTAGAGACGAGGGTCAGCCGAAAAAGCCCCTTAGAATATGGAATATGAGAATTACTGGAATTTGCGAAACAGTGAGTATTGTTGAGTCACAGAAAGGTTAGAGAGGGAAGATTTAAGAAAAATAAAATATAAGAAAAATGAAGGAAAGGAAAAGGGGGAAAACATGTGAGAAAAGTAGAGACCCAATGAGGATTGTGAATTTAATAAAGAAAAATGTTATGGCCACTAGGAAAAAGTTTTAAGACGTAGGTGGAGTTTAGATAGAGTAGAAAATATTATGATTGGAAGGTAGAAACGCATATGGAAAAACTGAGATTGGTATTAAGAGGGGACTTGGATTCGAAAAGAGGGGAGATATAGAGGAGATGAGATTAGACTAGATTTAGAAGATTTTTCAGAGAGCGTGGGCCTGCGGGCCCGATTAACTCGCTCTGGGGTATGTTGCTTTCGAGCCACCCTGAAACTATGTTGAAGTACACGATGTCTTCTGAGCTAAGCCAATTTTGGGGTAAGTCACTCTTTACTTTTCTGTTGAAGGACAGTACTTGAATTTTAAGGTTAAATTTAAATTTAATATCACATAAATGATAACTATTTTCAGTGAGGACCTACATTAGTACTTAAAGAATATTAATCATAAATTTGTTACTTAAAGAATATTAATCAATTTTAATACTGTAAACTTAATTGTTTATTTTTTATAATAAAGGTTTTTTGTTAATTTGTAAATATTGGTCTTCATCATTTAAAACATTCAGTTGTGTCTCTTTTCCCACAGAGTTAAAACGCTGGGTTAATCGAACCTGTTAAATTTTAAATTTTATAATTAAACGGCACGAAAACCATTTTTCCACCCAACATAATAAATTATCATAATAATTAGCATATTAAGAAAAGTTACCCTTTAATGTAGTTAAAGCATAAAAATATCATTTTAATTTTTATGTGGATGTAAGTGGAGTTTTAATTTTACATCACATTTACATCACTGACCATAAAGACATATCAGGCCCTCCGAAATCAAGTATTTCATTTTAGGTGCTTTGTCAAAACAGGATTTAAGTGTAGATATATATATATATATATATATATGTGCTCATGATAGTTAACTCTTATTATTTTTTACAGATATGCTCTCCATATACCGCACTATTATTTCTGTTTATTTCGATTTACTGTCATTTCGAATCGCATATTGAAGGACATTAGTTCCATTCCAGATCAACCGTGGTGCATTCTGAAAAGTTTTAGAAGTTTCATATCGGGATTTTTGTTTAATATTTAAGATACTACGTCTCCTAATATAAAAATAGATACGCTCAGCCTCGTGAAAAAGAAAACAAGTTGTATCACCTTTCGGCGCCGTCTGAACGATTTTTGAATGGTTGAAAGACTCTTTCTAAAAGCTAGAAACACGATTTTCAACGGACAGTTGATCGCGCGAAAAAAGGAAAAATGAATGATGAGAAAATTTTATAGACAATGGCTAGTCTAATGTTTTAGAGGGAAAATCGTACGATGTCGAACGACAGAATGACTTTCAGATTTTCAGTCTTGAAAAAGGAGTTGAAGATTGAAATAAATTTTCAAAGCATTTCTTGAAAGCTCAAGTAAAATCTGAACTTCTTGCAGCAGATTAGTTAAAAATTACTCAGCAGGTCACATGCGGTCAAAACAACAAGGATAGTCTTATATAGCACGGACAGATAGCAATATTATGTTAGCCATTCGCAACCACCAAGTTTGTAGAATGCGCGTAAATTTCTGATAAATCAAAATCACAAAGAGACATAAGTTTGCCATGCAAACTCTTCTTTTTATTAAAGTTTTAAGTGACACACTCACCGCAAAATCGGTTGTGAACGTCGAGGAGGAGGAGTTTTATATGTTTATCCGTAAGTCGTCAGAGGTTTTCTTCTTCTGCAACTGAAAAAACTCCACTGTTTAAAGCATTAATTCTTCTTACTCATGTAGAAAAACAATTCACGTTATTTCTCAATAAAGCAGAACGTCAAATGCTTAAGTCATTGATTCATTGTAATTTTCATTCTAATTTTCTAGTACCCTATTAATTTATTATATACCTAACCATTCTACCATATTTATTTTTTCCACCAAGCTGAGACAAAATCCCCTAAAATGAAATTATTTGAATAATATTACTAACTTATAAAAACATTAATATTCACTTCAGTCATTAACCATTTAATTTCGGTCATTTAAACTCATTGCTGCTGCAAATTCATAAAAAAAGTTTACATTTAAAAAATTTTTTTCTAGAAAAATGCCAAAGTATTCGATAATGTGTACACACATAAAAAAATATACAAGATCTGTATACACATTACAGAGCTTTCCACTTTACACTGCTAAATTACACATAATACCTTTTTATATTCTGACCAAATTTTAGACAGGAGCGATATTCATGATTTTGCTTGCTTCAAACTTCGCCAGATATTAGTAGTCAGTAGTTTATTTAATAATTTAATAAAATCGACAATTCCAAGTATTTAATTGTTTTCAGCGTCTACAGCTTCATCAATTAGGTGGAAAATGCCGAACTAGCTAGGACATATACCTTGAAAATAAGACAATTACCAACAAAGGGAAAATCGTACTATTACCGTTACATTATAGCAATGATTCCCAACTGGTATGTCACGGCAGTTTAGAGTGGAGTAATATCGGCCAAGGGTGCCGCAAGAAAAAAAATTTTTTTTGAGGGGGGGGGAATAAACAAGAAAGTATGGCCCACTTAAAAATATATAATAAAACACCTAAAATCATAAACAAGTTGAATTAATTACTCTCCCGTCCGACAGATTGTCAAACAAATCGATACACTGGTTCCCGGATGATGAATTAGCTACTCTCACGCCAACAACTGTTAGGCTTGATATTAAATATTTGTCCTTTAAGCATCAATCGCAAGTTTCATATTAATAAAACAAATTCTCTTTGGCTTTTTCCATTGTAGTCCTCTGGTATAATACTAAACTGAATCCAATCGTTATTTTTGAAGCTGTATTAATGTACCCTGCTCTAGTGTTTGTTACTTATATATCTTTCAATAAATGACTAAAATCAGTAATAGAATAAATATTTATTTGAACTTAATTTTAACATGTTCGTGAAATATATTCTACGCTTCTTTTAATATTTAAAAAAATGAAAAAAAAACTAAAATTCTAGCAAGGGTGCCCCAATTTTCTAATCTCATTCCCATAAGTGCCTCAAATATAAAAAAGGTTAGGAATCCCTGCATAATAGGCTTATCTATATTCCGGTCTAGTGTCTTCTATGTGTGATGTTAATTTGTAATCTTAATTTTAAAGTTTTTACTCTAAGCCCGTCTGCACACTTAGCAACTCAAAAGAAACTGATAACTGACTCAAATCACAAACCATGCCGTGATGAGTCGCAGCCTATGTAATTGAATGGAGCCACGCACACGGCGCAACTGGTTACAAACCCGTCCGACGGGTTTACTATGTAATTGAATGTCCATTCAATTACATAGGTTGCGACTCATCACGGCATGGTTTGTGATTTGAGTCAGTTATCAGTTTCTTTTGAGTTGCTCCGTGTGCAGACGGCCTAAGTGTTAAATTCTTGAGACTTTTAAATTATAATGCATTCTGTATTGATATTCGAATATTTGTTTGAATTATTTTAATATTGTAAAAGAATTAAAAACCTTAAAAATTCACTGTTTCGAGTAAACATTTTGAAAGTTTGCATTAAAGTTCAAGTATTTGTATGGATAACTCTTTGTATTAGAATACTGAATATTTTTGTTACACCTACCAATATCCGTTGATAAAATCGCATAAGTTGTGTTGTTGTTGCTATTGTTGCTTATGCCCCTTGACCTACACTAGACATCAGATCAAGTCCCGAAGGCTATTGGCGATGAAGGTGCGGCTACTGTTTTGAATTAGCAACAAAAGGGTCGGAGTCCGACTTGGCTAAATGACCGGTCCCGTAATTTTGAACCGAGTCAAGTGACGAGACCGGAACACTTGACCACGCACCTCCAGAATTAAATATGAGAACTTGGAGGACATTGTAGACACGCCCTATTTTACATGCCCCGGCCATCATTAGTGAACACGGCGGTAGATTTGCAGCGACGAACATCGAACCAGGGTCGTTCATATCAGTGGCCCGCTGCTCTTGCCAACTGGGCTACCGCGCCCTGCATATGTTGTTACCCTTCTTAGTGAGGAAACACATTTATCTTCAGTAACAGTGACTGAACCATGAATAGAATGTCCTCGCTAACGTAGAACAGAAATAATGGGGAGTTGCGATTGCCCATTTCATGTCATGAATTGATGTTTTAACTTTTGCAATAGCGACTCAGGAAACACGTTTTTTGCCAAGGTTTTTCCTTTCGTGCATATATACGAGTACATTACCTGAATATGAAAGCCACACTTTTAAATACATTAATGTCAAAAGTCAAATATACACTCTGTCACAAAAAAATATATGCACCCAGAAAGAAACGAGCTTCTATCACGAAACTTAACATGTATGTAGTGTATGAAGAGATAAGCAAATGATTGCAAATTCAGAAGAACAGACCGTTTTATTAAGAAGATATGGCATGAAAAAGGTTACAAATCAGTTACTAGTAAATCCACCTCTGGAAGCTATACAAGCCGAAACACGGCGTGACAACGAATCACTGAGGTCACCTATGACCTCCTGCGGAAGATCATGCCATAATCTTTGCAAATGGGCAGTTAATTCACCAGTATTCCGGTACGGCTGCAGTTGCCTTCCAAGCACGTCCCAGCCGTGCTCTATTGGCGAGAGGTCTGGTGACCTGGCAGGCCATGGGAGTACGTCATATCCTTGAATATATTATTGGGAAAGTCGCGCAGTATGTGGGCGAGCGTTGTCTTGCTGATAAATGGCAAATGGGTGACTTGATAGCATAGGCAGTACAACTGACGTTAAAATATCGTCCACGTAACTGCGTGCCGTCAAAGTGCGTTGAAGGACGACTAGAGGTGATCGTGTGTCCCAACAAATCGCCCCCCTCCCACACTGTCACACCTTGTGTAATCTCCGTATGCTTCTCCACAACAAATGCCGGATCAGACCGGTGGCCTAGCCGCCTCCACACGCGTATGCGCTGGTAATCAGCATTGAGACTGAATCGGGATTCATCGCTGAAGATCACACGCCTCCAGTCGGTCACACTCCAGCTTGCCCGAGGTCGGCAAAAATCCAGTCGACACTGCCTATGATGTGGGGTCAGTGGTAGGCGTCTTAATAGACGTCGGATCTTTATACCTGCTTCGGCCAGTCGTCTCCGAATGGTTTCCCTTGATACCACCGGATGTTTGGAAAGTGGTAAATGGCGTCAAACCGATTTTAGCGACGTTGTTGGTGCGGACGTGGCCGCTCTTATGAATGCTCGATCCTCGCGCGCATTTGTGTTCCTGGGACGCCCTGACCCTCCGCGACGGTAGACTATTCCTTCCGTGATCCTTTGTTGTCAACACCGAGCAACTTCCATATCGCTCCAACCGAGGTGGCGGCCGATACGCCTGTACGACCAACCTGCTTCTCTGAGGCCTACTATACGCCCCCTCTCAAAGTCCGACAATTGTTCGTACTGCCGCAGGTTACGTCTCAGAGGCATCTCTAGTCACAATACCGTCCATCTAAGTCGACAGATTTGTTTGAAAAGTTCTATGACACGAGCAATCATGCTTTAAAACTCTCCCAGCTGCGCATCTCATATGCGCATAGTGCGTTAACGCTTGTCTCATTGGCGTCGAAATTTTAATCATTTGCATAGCTCTTACTAGACTACATTCCTGCCAAGTTTCGTTATAGTAGCTCGATTTCTTCTGGGTGCATATATTTTTTGTGACAGAGTATATTTAAAATATTGGAGCCAGCAATAAATTTATTTCTTATTGTCAAAGTTTGTCGGATTTGATGCGCAGCGTGTTCGAGAAAGATCTTTATTATTCTAAAGATCCATAAAAAATGCTGGAGCTGGAGTTTACTCTATAGACTTTACATTGTCTTGCGCTGTTGGAAAACACTTTGACAACTTTGATGGCAAATTAGCCGCCATTTCATTAGCCTCAGATAAAACAGAGCAGTGCAATAAGGGAAATATCGTCTTTCTTGTTGATTCCACGGCGGCAATTATGACCTTAGCGACTTTCACCCACTGGGAATGCGAGATTTCTAGGAAATGCATTGAAAAAAATAGATAAACTGTTGAACGTCAAGAACCGCATTGCTCTGCAGTGGATTCTAAGCCACTGCGGAATACATGGAAATGAGATATATTGGTTAAATATGGTTCTAAAATGACGCAACCAGATCCTCCCTTGCCTGTGCGACATATAAAGCGATATATATCCTCCTCTATTAAGTCTATCTGTCTCAGCCTGTATAGAAGATAAGGCTTCTGGGAAAAAGTGGAATTCCCTATTGAATAAGCCGGCAAGAATTTCCAGCTCCTTGCCTAGGCGGTCAGTATGCCTTGCTTTAGACTTGCCACGGGTCACGACTAGTTACAGAGCCACCTGTATCGAATGGGACTCGCAGATACAGATACCTGCACTCTTTGCGACTATGGCGTGCTCGTGACTGGAGAGCACCTCAACATATGCCCTGCTGTTCTTGAATGTTTCCCTTTATGTGTTACTGACGAAGCCTATGGTGATTGTTTTTATCGTTCATCGTTGCATTGGGCTGCTCGTCGACTCATGACCAAAAGATCGGAGACGGGCATAGGATTAAAAACAAATTCAAAAGATTAATAGCAAAAATACGAACAGGTCAAATGAAATGAGGTTTGCGGCAAAAGAATGAAGAAATCTAATAGATTTTTTACAGTTCCTTCAATGTAACTCTACTCGAGGAACTCGCGTAGAGGTCCTTTAAAACAATTTTAATTTTGTAGTGGTAGACACCAATAAATTAATGCCCCATAGAAAATTAACTACAGAAAGATTTATAGAGTTGTAATGTAGCAGCATAGTCCACACAAAATCATTTATTTTCTATACTACGGACAACACAAGGACAATATTATTGGGATTCGAAGTTTTTGTTGCTTTTTGATTTCCGGTTTCTTAAAATTAAAGTTTTACTATGCTTTCAAAATATTTCATGTAGTTTTGTTAAGAATAGATTATAGATCTTATTATTAAATACCCACTCTGAAATATTCATTTTAATTCATGGATAGACACTTATTTCATTGAAAATCGTAAGTGTACGAACACTTTTGGGAGCAACTTATGTATATTGTTTACCAAAGAAATAAATTATTGAGAAAATATTTATCTTTATTTAGTTATGATAATAAAGATAAATATTTTCTCATAAATAGGGTCTCTCAATATTTTCACTTTATATGTTTATTTCCTGGGATCGCGAAAAAATCTGGATGACAAAAAGGGGTTATGAATGGAAAAAATTTTAACAAGCGCTGGGTTAAAGGTATATATGAGACACCAAAAGTGTATACAAAGGTTATACAATGTATATAGTGTTTTTCCATACAGTTTTATCACTTACGCAAAGGTGTATATAAGTGACTAAAGGTATATTATATGGTACTAAAGGTGTATTATATGGTACTAAAAAGGTTTTCGAAAAGCTTATAAAAAGTTTTCTAAAAGTTTATAGTCTACCCAAATATTATTTCTGAGCATTTCGAGGAATTTTATCATTTTACATGATGCTGGATATAAGTCTATTTTTCCTATCACTGCTACGGTTTATCACTAAATGATTGCTATTGTATTGTTCATTGAATGCTTCAATAATGCGAAGAGTACTTAATGATATTCTCAGAAATGTATAAAAAAAGCATTATGAAGAGCTATCTTTCTAGAATTACTAAGACGGCTGCAATTATAGTGTTATTTTTAAGTCTGTCTTTACGTCCTGTGAGTTTCAAATAATAATAAGTGTTGTTTTTCTTCCTTTATTGGAAAGAGAGAGAGAAATTTGATAACCATCTGTTTCAGAATGTTTTGTATATTCTTTTAACTCGTACATGTCGATCTGATAAGTTGTTCAACTTTTTGTTGCATGATCCTCGATTGTTTTCATTTTTGTTCTTGCAATGACTTCATTGTTATGTAATCCTTTGTTGTTGATTCTTTTTATGCTTAGTTATCAAACTCGTGTTTTTTCCGTAACGAAAAACTTAAAAGTTTGGTGGGTTTCATTAACATAATGTCATTAAGGATGTGAGTTTTAACCCATTTTATTTTATGTAAACAACAACGTGCTGAAAGATTTGAAACCGCATAAGCAGTTGGAAAACACAACTTGTTTGAAACACAACTTTTACAATATTTGGAACAAACTTTAATGCTTGAGAGAGAGTCTCTAGATAGTTTGTTTCTCAAATGAATTTATGTGAAGGTTTATGATTTAAAAATGTTTTAAAAATATATAATTTTTTTTTCTGATTTTTTCCATGCCCACGAAACATTACTTCACACAGTAGAAACAAAACAGTGAAACAAACTTCCATCTAATGCATATGTTTATTTAATAAAATTTTCTGCAAGACCTTCGTTTTTAGCAACATTTGAATGCTGATTATCCCTCATATTTCTCGAAAATTCCTGTACAACGATTATTTTCTATATAAGGAAGTATTCGAAATAACTGAACATGATTTATACTTTTAGGAAAGTGCTGATAGAGGTAAATTGTTCAGACTTTTACAAATGACTTTATAAAAAAATATGAATTTGAAAATTTATAAAAATAAAAATGAAGTTATGAAACAAACTTTTAATGTTATAATATTCATGACTTTATAAAAATTAATCAAAAAACTTATTATTAATAATAATAATAAGTGTAATAATAAGTTATTATTAAAACATGTTCAGAGCAGAATTGTGAAATTTTAAAGGTTTAGGAATTTATATAAAATGTGCAAATTTCCAATTCATCATGTTTGAAACCGCCAATTAAGTATATTTGTTAAAAATTTTACTTGCAAAGTTTCATAAATTCCAAAGACAAATTACTGAAGATGCTCTTCTATGCATAACAACAGAAAAATTATCCTATGGCCAGGGCCCGATTTAGAAAATTCTTGACTAGGCAAAGCTCGGGATGGGGGCTCCCTAATACTGATGTGGGCATAAAATTTCCAAAATTAACACACAAAAAAAAATTATCATGAATCATTGTGAAAGTACCATTTTACCAAGGATTGGCTATTTGAAGCTTAGAAGACTAGAACATCATCAAATAACAAAAAGCAATACGGCATATTAACTTCATCATTAAAACACCAAGCAACCAGATACACGCAACCAGAATACATATACAACAATGCAACCAGAAAAACTTATTAATCCCTTATATGCACTATAACATACATATGATGAACTATACATATAACTATACATATGATGAACCAATCAATCAAATTTCAAAGGATATATAAAAAAATTGCTATTAAAAAGGTTTTTAAAAAACTGAATAGGGAAAATTTTTCTTTTTTTTCCTTTTAAAATTAAAATTTTTGGGGGCCCCTCAACATTCGGAGGCCCCTAGGCCAGGGCCTACTGGGCCTAATGGGAAATCAGGGCCAGCCTATGGCACTATTAGCTCAGAAGATATACGGGGACATAGAAAAAGTTTGGACACATTTCAAAAGCTCATAATTCTAAAAGAAATTGAGCAAACGCAATAACATTCTTTTCAAACAACTTGACAAGAGTCGAAGATTTCTAAATGTAACTGGTACGCAACCGTGACATGGAACGTTGCGCAGAAGCGATGCGAGGTGCAAGAGTTCTTCGTTCGGCTTTCCGTCAGTGCACTGTCGACCGTTCAGGAGAAAGCTCAATGCGTGTTCTGGTTAGCGGAGTACAAATCTGGGGTTACGTCAAGAACATTGTTTACAGCGTAAAGGTGCGAGACTCGGCACATTTACAGGCGAGAACTGTCGATGCAATTGTCACGGTGACGCCAGACATGCTCCGTATCACCTGGTTAGAGATTGATTATCGAATTGATATGTGTAGAGCAACCAACGGTGCTCCTATTGAAACTTCTAAAGGTAAAATTCTATTAAATTTTGCACATTACACAACGAAAGAATTGTTTGTATTGTAATTATTTCATTAAATATGATTATATGAAATGTGCCCAACTTTTTTCGATGGCCTTGTATAAAAAAGTGCACATGCTTTAAATTTTAAATAGAAAAATATCTTAAATAAAAATTTCAATTCTTCCAAGAATATTATATATATATATATATATATATATATATATATATATATATATATATATACTAGCTGAAAACCCGCACTTCGCTACGGAGTACATTCAAATTAAATACAACGGTCAATGTATGCAATTAATGCCAAATATATATATATATATATATATATATATATATATATATATATATATATATATATATATATATATATATATATATATATATATATATATTTATAATAAATACGACGATCAATATATACAATTGACGTAAGAAAAAAAAAATATATTTATAAAAAAATCGTAAGGGATATTTTTATAGACAAAATAATGTCCAATCGTCTGCCGCATTAGCAAGAAAAAAAATATCTTTTTGTCTATTTAGTTGTTATGCACGTGACGATAAATTTATTTAAAGTACCATAAAAAGAAGTCACGTGATCGGCATTTAATAAATTAAATTTTAAAAATTAATCTTTAAAAATTCACCAAAAATCAGGAAATGGAGGTAAAAATTCCAAAAAAAATTTCATTTTGAAGGAATTTTTATGATCTTTCTCGTGATATAAATTTTATAACCCTCAATGTATTATTTTAAATGCAAACGTAACAAAAGTTTAAAAAACAGCTTAAAAATTGAATTTAAAAAAATCTAAGAAGAATTTTTGAAAAATCTTTCTTAGTGCACCCCTACACTATTAGAAGAATCGCCATGCCAAATTTCAGCCCTTTAGGTCCAGCGGTTTGGTCTGTGCGTTGTATGTCAGTCAGTCAGTGAATGAATGAATGAATGAATGAGTCAGTTACGGAACTGTTTTATATATATATATATATATAATGACACATTTCAGGGAAAAATCATTGTAAAATACATATAAATAAAGAAAATTTTGTGTTCCGGACCCCCTTTGTGTACTTTTGACATTACAAACTCGTTGTATGCTTTCACGTACGCCGAGAACAACAAACAAACTTTCATAAATGAAGGTCACCTTGAATGGAAGCAACGGCGACTCCGATATCCATCGCACATGGAAAAAGGGGATCATGTAGCATTCTCAGAATCTGTAATGGTTTTTAAGCCACTGATTTGTGGAAAATCACTCTGTGTGCAATGAAACATGTTGCCACTGTAAGAAGTTAGACTTGAAATCCAATACTATTGTTTTAGCCGCCTTTCCTATGTATTTTCCAATGAAAATTTTTCTCAGGAATGGGGGTTTGTCAATGGAAGCCTTGTCACAGGGAAAACCACAGATAAAAAAAATTAGACAATTAGTAAAATATATATTAGAATATTAAGAAAATCTTAATGCGATTCGCGTCAGATGGGGGAAGGGAAGTTTTAATGATTATAAAGACAAATTTAATATGAAGATCATGCATTTAATATCTTGCATTTAATATCCCAAGCTCCTTTAAACAGATTTATATCTATCTATCTATCTATCTATATATATATATATATATATGTGTGTGTGTGTGTGTGTGTGAATTAATATCGCTCCACGCGTAATAATTAACCAATAATAATACCAGTTTCAATTCTATTCCATCGACTGTCTACTATTGATATAGTCTTTCCTTTTACATAACTAATTACCGTTTTTCTGCATGGCGCCTGGCTTTCGTTTGGGCATATGACACCACAGATCACGTGAACAACCGAAACTAAAATTCCTATATGCCGGTGTGAGAATCGAACTGCGCAGTTAGGGTTTGGATACGTATTGAAACCACACGTCACCATCGGTTCTCTCTGCTCTTGTACATAAGTAAATATCTTCCAACCTTTTATATTTCGTATAATATATTTAATTATTAAATAATCATAATGTACACAATTGGTTAAAAGTAGTATTTCAAACTATTGGATTATTTGATTGAATATGTTGCTACTCGAGCCCGACTTCCAAGCCGTAAATGCCCGTACAACAGCTTCCAATATTGTCGAAGGTGTTGACCAATTTATATTCATTATATATATATATATATATATATATATATATATATATATATACACACACACGTGATAATAATCACAAGGGGAATAAATTGCTAGGTACAACTTATCGGAGATGCAATCGGGCGAAATGTTTATCCAGAAAAGCACTGAAGAAAGAGAAGAGAAACACACACATGGAGCCATAGAAGAGAAACACCAATTCCAAGACGCATTTTATTTATCAGAGGGCATTAACTTCAGTGGCCACTGGACTTGTACAGCGTCCATGCAACAGGACGCGGCACGGAGAGCTGTCTACATGACAAAGTTAAGACAAGAGCCGTCGTGACCAACGGACTTCTGGCGTCCGTGGACAGCCGATCTGACAGCAATGAGAGTTAGGAGCGAAGAGAGAGAAGTCTTCCGTTCAGGCAAATATTAAATGACTGTTTGGTGATATTGACACCAGAGGGCCCAAATTACGAATTTTTCAATTGGACGAATTTAGTCTCGTGGAGTTTACGTGTCCACGTCATGGTTCTCCCAGGGATTAACTAATTGCTAGATCACGCACTTGCTCTGCTTTTTACCAAAAGGAAGAATTTGAAAACACGACTTATTTATTACATACAAATTTAATGAGGCGTTCGGTTCGGGCCAGATAAGGTAATGTTATGGAATTCAGATATTTAAAATGCCTGCTTAATGATCTGCAGGGCTAATATAAATTATAAGTTATATTGCTTTTAGCGTGCAATTTTATATATATATATATATATATATATATATATATATATATATATATATATATATATATATATATATATATATATATATATATAGCCTGATACGCTTTTAAAACAGTTACAAAGCAGTAAAAACCATCTGTATTCATTTTCCTTACTTCGCATTAGAGGAAGAAGCCGGTAATCAATATTCAAGAGGCTGATGTTTCACACAAATCCTAATTGATGAAAGTATTCTTCCACATGCGGCATTGTAATTGGCCGATATGAATGTTCATGCCAACTCAAATAGTAATCCATGTCTGCTGTATTCTATGCCAAAATAAATAGTGTATGGAATGGATAGGGTCATTATATATTAGATTGTAATAGAATGAATGTATCCCAGAAAATTACAGAAGAAGGCTTAAAAAATTTAATTTTTTTTAAAAACAAATAAATTCAATGATCAGTTTTGAATCAATGCCTCTTAGTACTTGAAAATTTAAGTTATATGTTGAGAGATCTGAGGAATTAATCAAATTTCCTCAGTCCAGTATAATTTCTCTTCCACAAGTGACTTTAAGGCAAATAATGTCTTTTTAGATTTTAATTGTATTGTTTGTTTTTGAAACTTTAAAGTGCTGTAAATTAAGAAACATCCATGTTTTTAAAAATATTTACCAATAAAAAGGAAAGAAATTTAAGGTATTAATACAGGGGGGGTGTCCAAAATTATTGAGCGCATGTCATGTTCGAAAAAAAAAGAACAAAATGAGGTACGTACATGTTTATTGTTTTCTTAGAAAGACAACTTAAAACAGTGTTACGCAACAAAATTTTAATCATCAAATAACTTCCACATAAGCCGGTAGATGGCGCGACAACATTTTGTAAGAAAAATTTACTAATTGCGCCAGTCAGCAAATAGCTACCATACAGGAAAATGCAATGTGCGTTTTGTGGTTCCATGAAAGCAAATCCGTTTTAACTCGTTTTGTTCTTTTTTCTTGTCAAACATGAAATGCGCTCAATAATTTTGGACCACCCTGTACCTGAGATGATGGTAATAATGAGTTGTAGACTTTTTAAAATATATTATAAACATAAATGACACAAACCCTTAAACATCCTTAAAATTTATTTTTCAATTTCTAAAATATATTAAAGCTATTGGTTATATAGAATAAGAAGAACAAAATAAAATTCTTATCTGTGTCAATACCTTTACTTTTTAATTTTAATCTATTGTAATATTTCTGCTAGTTATGCGTTTTCAAAATACTAGTTACACGAAATCTTCAAATATAAGCAAAAATACTGCTTAAAATTTGCTTTAATGAATATTAATTTTTAATTCGCTATAAAAATCGTACCAACTAGTTAATTTTTAATTATCTATACAAAATCATTACATTTTTGTTTGCTGATAAAGTAAACTAACGTAAAATATTCAGATTAATATAAACATAAAGGTAAATTTCTTAACTAATTTCTGTCCTCAATTTTTCATAGTATATTTCTAGGAAGTAAAAGTTGCAATTTCTATTTTAATTTATTTTTGAAAATTCAATCTATAATCCTTCAGAAATTACACCGTTCCTACCTATTTAATTAAGAGTGAGGCGTCAATTACACCGCTGCATTACCCCTTAACGATAAATTAATCAGATAACAATGTATACGTAATAAAGTGTTTAATTTAAAGGTAAATTTCCTTATTAATAAATGGTGAATCTTCAGTGAAATCATAATATTACTAATAAATAAACCAACATATATAGATAAAAAATTATACTAAAATAGACAAAAACAAACAGAAATGAAGCACTCTGGGCATCCACGCACCAACGGCAAGATTCTGCATAAGAGCCGGAACTGAACCATAAAACGACAGAGGTAATCGACAGGTCACGTCATCAGGGGGCCTAACCATGTCAATTACCTCAAGGGGAACTTTCTGAATAGGATGCAGGTAAGCCCAAAAGACATCCCAAGGCCCCGAGTTCCCCAATGAAGCAATTAGTCAAGAAGAAAATGAAAAGACAAACACAACTTACTGTATGGGCTCAACGCACCTTACAAGCAAGCACACAAAAATCCTAATGCAATATAAACGGTGCCTACACACCCTAATTCCGTAAGTGACGGTTATAGCGAAACAGCAGCCAGTACTATCCTAATGGTTACGTCATTGTAACATTACTATAGCTCCACCCTCTTTACAACTTAACCAAACACACAAATACTATTCTAAACAACTTTAAAAATTCCTGAGTCTAAATGCCATTTTTTAAAAACTTTTAAATTACCGAAGTTTTTAGGGAAATCGTTTTTTCTTAAGTTTTCCTCGAAAATACTACATGCCACCAAAAAATCTCACTCAGGAATTTTTAAAGTTGTTTAGAATAGTATTTGTGTTTTTGGTTAAGTTGTAATGGGGGGTGGAGCTATAGTAATGTTACAATGACGTAACCATTAGGATAGTACTGGCTGCTGTTTCGCTATAACCGTCACTTACGGAATTAGGGTGTGTAGGCACCGTTTATATTGCATTAGGATTTTTGTGTGCTTGCTTGTAAGGTGCGTTGAGCCCATACAGTAAGTTGTGTTTGTCTTTTCATTTTCTTCTTGACTAATTGCTTCATTGGGGAACTCGGGGCCTTGGGATGTCTTTTGGGCTTACCTGCATCCTATTCAGAAAGTTCCCCTTGAGGTAATTGACATGGTTAGGCCCCCTGATGACGTGACCTGTCGATTACCTCTGTCGTTTTATGGTTCAGTTCCGGCTCTTATGCAGAATCTTGCCGTTGGTGCGTGGATGCCCAGAGTGCTTGATTTCTGTTTGTTTTTGTCTATTTTAGTATAATTTTTTATCTATATATGTTGGGTTATTTATTTGTTTTTTCATTATGGGGATATGAAGCTTCTGCGCTATCCTTTATTGAAAATGTTTTCTTCGCAGGATATGTTTTATGTTATAGTGATTTAGCAGTCTATGCTTGAATTTTAATTTTGTTTATTTCTATGGTTTACTCTTTAAATCATAATATTACTGTATGACAAAAAAGGTTCAACCCAGAAGAAAAAAAGTTGGTGAGCGTATCAATTTTAAAATATGACTCAGAGGTGTCACATGCATGCACCACGAATATCATGTAATCGAGTTTAGTTTCGCATACTGCATGTTTCTCATGACGACAGACAAAGCGATGTTTGTATCTCGACGAATCTTATTACGAAATGGATATTCAGCTTATGCAAAATGCCCTCAGCTGTTAGTGTAGCAAATACAACTCCATTCAGGAAATGAGAATGAACGTCTCTTAAAATTCTCGCGAGTTCATTCATAAGTAATGGGTAAATCCATAAAAGAGATGTGTAATGATAGTTTTGGAAAATGGATATAGCTCCATTGTGTGGATTTCAGCTCTTTGTGTTGATGGAAGAAGTAAATTTTTTTGCGTCGTTACGTTTCGTGCGTAAACTAGAATCGTGTTTAAATGTCTTAACTCGTGTAGATTCTGTTGTTCTTTTTAAATACAGTGATTTCCGCTTATAAGAATCAAGTTTGTTATTACTGTTTTTGATTCTTATAAGCGGTTGATTCTTATAACCGAAATTTAGGTTTTTGGACAGGAACACACACACACACCTATATATACATATATTAGATAATTTAAAATAAAATACTCTTTAATTTACATTAACTATCTTTTATTAAAATAATTCTTTATAGTTTTAAAAATACAACTTAATTTTTAGACCTATAAGTAGGTACACATGATTATAGTAAGAGAAGAAAAAAATACAATATTTGTTACAAGTTACAACATACCTGCTTAACAGTTTTAACATTTCAACTACAGGAAGGGAGCAAGAAAAAGTTTTCTACGGTAGTTTGACGTAATGAAGTTTTCAGAAGGCTGTTTATACCTCTTTCAATACTTATAGTCTCAGACGAAGATTTACTCGGACGGGTAAAGTTACCCCGGGTCAAGCTAATAGGACAGTGTTGTGGTAAAGCGTTTAAGGGGAAACTATTATGTTATGTCTAATAAAGAAAGGGGTGAATTTTACGACTATATTCCATCCCATCCCATCTTATCAATCTTTCTTGAAAAAAAAGAAAGAACTTCGTGCCTTTTGAGGGTTTAAGTAGGTTTTTTGGAAAAATGAAAGGAAAGCGAAGAGTGTAAACTGATTCTTAAAACCGGTGGATTGATTCTTTAAAGCGAAAATTTTAACATGGAAATAATTCATTTGTTTTTGTTTTCGCGATATTGATTCTTATAAACGGTTGATTCTTATAACCAGTGATCACTATAAGCGGTGGTTACTGTACTTATATACATTTATATCACAGGGAGCGACAATGGCTTTACTTTCTAACGGAAATGACCGATTTGCTTGAACTAATTGATCATGGAAGTTTTCCTTACACAAACTTAAAAGAACATCGCAGTTTATAAATTCAAATTAACCATATTAAAATGGTTTTCTAGTTTACTTCCCAAGAGCACATTGAAAACAAAATATCTAAATATATTTAAACGCTGAGTTCATGTAACAGCAAAGAAGGTGCGAAGTCGTACCATATTTGTAAGAATACAAGTTCATCTGATATAACGGAATAAAACAAGTTTCGTTATGATCATGGGATGGATAACTATAGATATTTGTAAGTCTGTTGTTCTAATTAGCTACCATTTAGAGATTTCGCTAATTGGCTCTAATGTTTGGAAGAAAAGATGTCATGTACTGATAACCCTTAAAACTAATATGATATTTAAAGGTTTCCAGATTTAGCGATTAATCGCCATCATAAAAGATACTAACAGCTGCTGGAGAGCTATATCCTTTTAAATTCTTATATCACAGAATACGGTTACTTTTGTTCTATTTAAAATACGGATTGATATTAGGAAAAACGTGTAATGTTTAAAAATTTCGGCTCGAGCTTTTATCAATAGTCAAATTGATCTTTAGCATTTTAGTATTTTTTTTTTAATTAAAGTTCTTATACAAGAATATGGGTTAATAATGTGGCTGAGTTTTAGAAATTTAGTGGTCACCGAACTATTTTTTAAATTAAAATTGCTTTCGAACCAATATAATCAATTTATGAGGTTATGATATTGTCTAAAGATATTTCAATTTATGTGTCTTAGATATAGGTTGAATAGATTAGTCTATCAGTTAGTTTGAAAAGCTCTCGGAGTCCATATGCATGAAAACGGGACTTTTGTTCTGTGATTGCTAAAATTCCTTTTCAAGCTTCATTTATTGAACCTCTTTTTGTTTCGATTTATTGTCTTTAGTAAAGGTAACCCTGTTTGAAATTATAGTAAAATTAATATAAATAACAAAAATGGGCTGAAATTATAGCGCAATATAATATAACCTTGCCATATATTCTATTATAAACGCAGTTTGGATCTCATGTTTACTACTCCATGCTACGACATCAAAAAGCTTAACACAATATCCGTGGGCAAATTTACAGAGCATCCTAGAAGCGTATACGCCCGCACAAGCCATTAAAATGGCTGATCGTACGGCAAACAGCTGCTTTCAGCATCTACAAAATGCTTTAAAAGTACAGAGAGAGCAGTTTTATGGACTAAGCGCAAAGTGTTATTCTTTATTTTTTTACTGCCAATAAATCTCTTGTTTGTTTGTGAACTTATAAGAAAAGCTTTTGACAGAGAGCGTCTCTGATTTCAGTTCTCTTCGTACATTGTAAAAAAGGCGTATTTTTTTAAGTATTAAAGTATAAATTGTTAATGGGGGTTAAGAGAGCCAATGTACTTTATAATTTAATGAAGGATTTTCTGCTAAGAGTATTTGATATTATTTAAATATTGTCGTCTCAGTTACATTTTGTAATATCTCACGTCTTATCACTTTGTATAAAATTATACGGAAATAAATATACTTCTAAACCCCATATGAAACTAACGTACTGATATACCGTAAATTTCCTCATGTTGATGGTAAAAATATCCCTAATGTTGGTGTGATATGAGGCTAACAGGTGGCAAGTTGTGATGGAAGTTTTTATGCTTTTAATAATCCGCTGCAAGGTTATCTCTTTAGGATGGATAAACGAATCAAATACTTATTCGAAGCCGTCTTCTATCTGCACTATGAATATATTTACCGCTCCATTAACTCCATATCTGATAAGGTCTAATACAAACTAATAACCTTCATATTGACAAAACAGCAAGATTACTTCTAATCATATCAGAGGATCCAAGAAATAATTTTCTTTAGAGTTATTTTCAGAATTGCATAATGGAGTTTTTCACCAGGAAAGTGTTTAAAAAGAACCCTTTAGTTGTGTATTTAAAATTTCTAATAAAAAATGCACTTGAGTGTTTAAAAAGAGGCACTAACTTTTTGGTTTAAAAAAAGAGCGAGAACTATATCGAAGTATCAGATGCCCAAAATTCAAAGTTAGGTAATTTCATATCATACAAACACCTAACGGTTTCATTCACATGTTTTTCATTACGGTTGGAATTTCCAAGACACCGTGACGAAATCCATAAAAATTATTTGGCGAAAAAAGAAAAAGGCAGGAAGGATGCTATTACTAGACCTTATTTGAGTTACAGAGGCTGTTCGCACATTTTTTAGACGATTTTGGTAAGCTGTAATAAAAAATCGTTTGCTGCAAAAGAAATAATTGCAATTGTACTATGTTTTTAAAAGTCAAAATTATCGTCTGCGGCTTGAAAGTTTTTTTATTATTCAAAATGGCGTTTTTAACAAAGCAGTGGTTCGAAGGCTACATTTATGCTCTTTCCGAAGAGGAATATGCATACTCCGTTATCCAAAAGCGATGTGAGAGTTATGGTTTTGTGATATCTAAAGCGTCGATAGGTAATATCGTCAACAAGGAAAAAAAACGTCAAATTGGAGCCTCAAGTGGGACAAAAATTCCAAACAAGTATCCAAGGAAAAAACGGACATCTTCGACTATTGCAAAGGTACTTTGTTTAATGTTAATAGAAAATTCCCCTAGTCAAAGGACAGTTGCAAAATCATTAAAATGCTCGGTGTCCACTGTAAACAAAATGATAAACGTTGATTTAAATCTTAAGAAAGCGAAAAAACGCAATGTGCATCGTCTTCTTCCAAATCATATCGCTGAACGCAGGACACGCTGCAGAATTCTATATGAGAAACATTCATCCAAAGAAAAATGGAAAACAATTGTCACAATAGATGAATCATGGGTGTATTTAAATGATTGCAACAAAAAAAGAGCCATTTATTATCATAAAAGGGGAGAAAAAAATTTAAGTACATGGTTCAAAGAATCGAAAGAAAGTTTTTCTAAGGGATTCATGATTGTTGCTGGTTTTCCTTATAATGGCAAGTTAAAAATAAAGAGAGTGGAGGAAAATGTCAAGATTAACTCCAAATACTATCAGGAACATATTTTATCGCCAATTTTTCTGAATAAAATACCATCGCTTTACCCACAGTGCCATCAATCTGTGAGACTCCATCAGGACAAAGCTAGCAGTCACACATCAAAATCCACTGTAAATTTCTTAAAAGAAATGGAACAAAAAACTGGTATCAAGGCCATACCCTTCACTGATATCCCTACTAAATCTCCCGATGTATCACCTATGGATTTTTGTGCTTTCGGACTTCTAAAATCTGCATTATCCAAACGTCGTCCCAAAACCCTTACAGGACTCTGGAAAGCTGTTCAGGAGGAGTGGGATAGAATACCTCTTCTGACACTTCAAAAGGCATTATTATCCTGGAAATTGCGGTGTCGAAAGATAGTTCAGAATAAGGGATGTCAAATAGAACATTTAAAACTCAAGAATTTTATGTAATTTAGTTTTGTGAATACAATATACATCGTCTAAAAAATGTGTGAACAGCCTCATATAAATATAAAGTATATAGGTTTCGTTAATATAATGTTCGTCATTGACGTAGAAACAGCTTTTCCCCTTTTCCGTGGGAATTAATATCGTATTTAGTTTAATTTATCAGTATGACTAATTAGAAATGCAAGTTTAGAGAAATGCCCAAAACTAAGATACCAGAATAGACTCCATCAGTAGAAGTGACTGAAAAATGAGAGATTTTATATATTAGCATTGAAGACTGTAGGTTCTTTACTTCAATGGCCAATATGAAGTATCTTTTCCAATGCTAGCGACTATTCGTTTATTGTTAAATTGTAAAAATGCTGAATGTACAGTATGTAAAAACATCAGTCTTTATAAGACTTATTCCCTGTTCTCTTGTACATGTTTCAAGATGGTCTTTATTTTATGTGCAATATTTTTAGCTTCATAAACATTTTAAAATTAAGTTTATGAAGACTGCGGAAGATGTGCTGAGAAAGAAGGCTTAGTTTTAACGCAACTCTTTATTTCCTTAAATTTGAATGATTATAAACACAACCCACGCACCAAACTACAGTCTCCAGTTTTTTATTTTATTTAAAAAAACTGAAAACCGTGAAAAAGTTTTAAGATCTGTCTTCTAAAGTATTCCGTTTAGAAGAACATTCCGAGGAGTTGTGTATCTGTTCTTTTCCGAATCGCTCTGTAAATGTCAAGACACATGGAATAATTTCTGACATACGCAGTGACTTAGGAGATCACTTTACGCGTTTTATTCCTCCGTTTGCCACTCGGGTGTACTTAAACGACTCACATTTCTCACAAACTGACTATTTGAGTCGGTTTGAATTGGGGAATCAAACCTTTATAAAAAGAATTTAGTGTTCACTCTATCCAAGAATCAATTGTACTCCACAAAGATGAGTCATAAAAAAAAGTTTCACAAGTTTAATATTTAGATTTAAGTATGCTGTTTTTCTTAGTTTCTACCTTTTAGCATGAGTAACACTAGATAGTTAACACTAAAGGAACAGTGTGCGCTGAAAATAATTCTAGCTATATTCGTCGTCTAGAAAAAATTAGTTTTTAAAGGTCTCTTTTACCATCTGTAATGTTGGAAATTGCAGTTGTTGCAGAAAGTGAAATCAACGTTATCCCTCAAGTCTATATATTTAAGTTGCTAAGTCGATTCTCTGGGCAGTCCGTGAGAGAAAACTACTGCATCAATTTACTTTATTTTTGTCTTAAACGAAAGATTTTAATCTAAATATGCGTCAAATTTGGTTTTTGCAACCGCTATTTCTATTAATAATCGATAATTTACAATTAAAAATTGCTTTCTGCGCATGCTCAATGACATGTTTAAATCTGGCATTAGATACTCACTAAGCACGAGGCCACATAAACACATTTTGTTTCTGCGCATGCTCAATGACATGTTTAAATCTGGCATTAGATACTTACTAAGCACGAGGCCGCATAAACGCATTTTGTTTCTGCGCATGCTCAATGACATGTTTAAATCTGGCATTAGATACTCACTAAGCACGAGGCCACATAAACACGTTAATTTGTTTATTCCGAGGAATCTCTCTAGATCTCTTTCTGCTATTTTTACCATGTTTTTATTAGCTTGCTTTCTTGTTTGTGTGTGTTTGAGTGTTTGTCTAGTACAAATCTTGTAATCGATTTTTAACTAACTTCCCGACTAGCTAGACATTTGAAACTTTTAGAATAGCTCAGAACATGATGACAATGCATTATTTTAATACTTTAGGCCATGTTTAAGCATAATTAAATTCATTTTCAGTTATTTTTAGTTAATTTTGTTTTGTAGACTGTTGCAGCCATCTATCGACTGGGACGGGAACGAAAAGTTAAACGCAAGTTTACTTCCAATTAACTTCATTTTCTTTCAAGTTGATGGGATAATTCGTCAAAAAAAATTTTAAAAAGTATTTATTAATACATAGAATTGTCAAGTTTATATGATTCAACAGAAAATTTAAAAACATGGTATATAAAAAGTTCTTTTTATCTTGTAATTATTATGTTTAATTACGTTTGTGAGATATAGAATTAACCCTGACGGAAATTGTTTATTTCTGTTGAGTAACCATATTTCTATTTAATGGGTTCAATAGTAATTTTTTAAAGCGTATTTCTCTATTCTTAATATTATGATTTTCAACTATTGGCAATGATGTGTTGAGTATAATTTGTGTATTAGTACATTTATTTCCTAACCGTTATGTTTTCACGGGTACCAACTAGTAGAGGTTTACTTTGCAAATAAACTGTTTGTAAGCTCGCGACGCGCCTATTAATACACAAATATATACCTAAGATGTGCACTTCAAAGAAACGTAATTGTTGAAATCACATCCACCAAGGTGTGAACATGAGCGTAAGCGTAGCAATTTTTTTTTTAATTAGTAAAATTTTCACATTTGTTGTTTAATTAGTATAACTTCACTTATATGCATGGTATTGCAATCAAGTAGCAAATATGTCCTCCTCTAGCTTTAATGATATCCTGTACACGTTTTGACATCGATTCCACTAATTTAGAACATAAATGTTTGACGTCGCAATCACGAAACCAAACTTTTATGACATTCTCAATCGTTTTTCCCTTGGTTGAGCAGTCCATCTTACTCACACATCTCTTCGCAATGCTCCACAAATTTTCGATGGGATTTACTTCTGGGGAATGACCAGGCCAATCCAAAACTGTTAATTTATTTTCTTAAAAAATTTCTTTACTAGCTTAGAATTATGGCATGGAGCAAGATATTGTTGAAACACATCAACCGCCAGCGAACGTTTGCATAAAAGGCACAATTTTGTCTTCTAGTGTTGAAATGTATTTGTTCAATACTTTGTGAAATATTTGACAATGCTACTCTCGTATCATCTGCTGGGTTACGTTGATTTATTTTTTGGTTATTGTTAGGTTTTTATAGCTACCCATTTTGAAATGCTAGTTTAACGTATAAAAATATGTAATCATAAAGAATTTACAGAACATTTTTAAAATTAAAATTTAAAATATCATATAAATATTCATTATGATATAAACTATCAGTGACACCTCCGGGTTTTTTTTTCAACCACCCTGAGGGTCGCGACCCACATTTTGCGTGCCACTGGCCTAGAGCATTGTGTCGTAATTCCTCATGAATCACAACTAAATGTTATAGGCTACTGAGAACACAAATACTTACGGCAAAAATTCTGCATCCAAAATTTTAAAATAAAAAATTAAGAGGACAAGAAATATGATGAAAATATGATTAAGATGAAAGGAAAACATTTTTGACAAGGGCGGCGTTTGCACAATGCAAACTCAAAAAATCGTCTTTTTTTTCACTTGCATTCTATGTATTCCAGTTAATTGCGCAGAAAAATGGATAGTGCTACCATCTGTTACCAGTTTAAGAAGTAAAAACATTTTACAACCTTTAATTAAAAAATTTTCAAGATATTTTAGGTTAAAAATAACGAAAAAAAATTTGCACCGTGCAAGCCGTGCCCCTGAAAGGATTAATCAAATCCTTTAGTACTAAATCAGAATGCATAGTTTAATTTAGTGCGACTATTTAGTGACATAATAAAACTAGTTCCGTATTTGAGATAAGTACTGGTTACCAGAATGTGTAACCATATTCTTGAGTTTACTTTTAATGTCAAGAAGTGTTAAGAATATTGTTATGTAGAAAGTTGTTGTGTAGAACATTGTAGGAATTTGGTTGTCCATATGGAGTACTCAAATGTCATAGGAAGAAAGGACTTCATATCTTAATATCTAATGGCTATAGAACATGGCCAGTGCTCGTCATTCTGAAAAAAAAAAGATAAAAGGGTGACAGACACAAGTCTAATCATTTAGAAGTACTTCATAGTTTATTTTAAATTAAATTAGTTATAGGAGGCTTAAGGCCAGTGGCTTATTGCCATTTACAAAATGGTACATGGTCGAGCATGGTCTCAGGTCAGCAAGGATCAGCCATGAAGAGTCAGGAGGCCGGGATGGAAACGCCGATCTTCGCCGGACAACTTTGGTCCCGTAAGTCGGAGATAGTTGTTCGGGAAAAGACATCTTCTTGAATCGGTGGCCAGACGAGATCTGTTTTTGTCATTCAAACCTTCGCTCCTGTGCTGGCCCCGTCACGTGAAGTGAAGAGGAAAACATCTGGAATTTGGCGACCCAGCGGTAGCCAGCAGGCTCCGCCAAAGCTATCAGACAAAGGGTTATTTTGTGTGTTCTGCGAGGGGAAGGGGATACTTGTAGAATATTATCGCCAATCGTTAGGCAACCCCTTTTAAGGGATTAACATTGGTATTTTCTGTTTCCGCTGATAAGCGATGAAAGCAGAAAACATGACCAAAAGAGTGCACATTTTTGAGAAAGAAGTGATTGTCTGGGGGACTATATACCCCTGTAAAATTATTGAGGGAACAGCTCCCTAATGCGTTTAAGTATTTGAAAGGCAAGGCAGGCTTTACTATTAATATTGTAGCAAAAGTTAATAAGGGTTTCAAAACGTTACGACATTCACCCCCGCAGACACACAAAAAAATAGTAGGGAAACATGATTACCAACCAAAAAAAAATGGCGTAACGCCAAAAAGTTATATCTATGTACTGATGTATAATCAAAACAAAAAAATTACCACCTAAGTGGAGCAAAAGTGGCCAACATACTGGACAACAAACTGGACAACATTTCCCCTAAAAAATATTTAATGCAGTGGTTAAATGTATCTATATATATATAGCATATGATAAGCAAGTAATAAAATAACATAAAAATAAATACACTGATATCTATCATATTATAGCAGTGGAATACATTTGAATAACACTTGAATGAGGGTGAATGAGGATGAGGATTTTATGATGTTGAGGGACTTGACAAACACCACTGCTTTGAGTGGTGAGTAGCTCCTATGTGAGGATAACTACAAAAGAAAAAAAGAAGAGTAGCTCGCTAGGATGACTACCTTACGTAAGTTTTTAAATGCCACTACTTTAAGTGGACTTACATCGTAACAGTGCAGTTGCTCCTGGGATGACAACATGCACAAAAGATATATCGAATTGTGAGTACGCTCTGGTATCATCACAGACGAAAACAAAGACAAAAGAGGCTGCAGTCCTCAGAGTGAACACATGCTTGGTGTCACAAAAATGATTTACACTAGTGTATACAATTCACCTCTAAACAGTCCCATTGTACAGGATGCAAACAAAATCACCTCACATTGTGTGCAAAAAGAACACATCCCTCAATTGTTACAAAATTTGAAGTAATTGATATATATATGCATATGTTACAGAAATCATGAGAAATAAAAATAAAAAAGTAAACAAAATAATATATGTATATAATATGAGATGGGAAAATGTTGCCAAGGAGAGGTGAAATGTTCACCAAAAAAATATTTTACATGATCGTAAGTGGGGTTCCTGACCAGTCAACAAGGTACCGTGTATAGTCAAATCAGTGTATGGACTAATTTAAAATTAACATTATGAGTTCTGGCACAAAAAAGTTAGTTAAATTCTAAACATACCTTTTAAACATCTGCTCATCATTTGACATCACAATTACTGTGATATGAATGGTGTATTAACAAAAAGAAAAGATGTACATGACCAGTGGTGTAGTTGTTTACATAATAAATTGCAATCAGCATCACTAGCATTATATGTGTAGTTGTTAAGATTATACTTATTAGTTGTACAGAAGATATGCCTTGACAGAGCAAAAGAAAACAAAAGATTTGAGAATTTGTTTACATATACACAAACATAACATACAAAAGGCCAATCTACGCCAGCGTAAAGAAAGGCTAGGACACAACAACACATACATTATAACTGTCTAGTGTCGCGACTCAACTAAACAATTATATATACAAAAATTTAAATTCTCGTTCTCAAATAGTATCTCGTCCTGTGTTGGCGATTAGTAGGTTGTTCATTTAGAGAGGTATTGTTACCTGTTTGTTTTAAGTAAGCTTTACGTGGAGGAGCTAATAAAAGTCTATCAGTATGCATTTTAAATATATGAGCAGAAGGATTATTAAGTATCCTTATAGAATAAGTGACCAATGAGTGCCGAGTGACTATTTCATATGGTCCAGTAAACTTTTTATGGAACAAGTGTTTAGATTTTAAATAAACAACATCACCAATATGAAATTGACGTAGTTTAGCATGAGGAAGTTGTTTATCAGCTTGATTAATTTGTTTAACTTTAAGATTTTCAATTACTGACTGATAGATGTGTTTTAATGATGACAAAATGTTATGTAAGTAAACAGACTTATCTAATTGTTCAATATTAACACTGTTATTAAAGGTATCAAAAAGGAGGGAAAGTTCCCTGGCAAAATGTAACATGTTAGGAGCAAAGTTAGTGGAAGAATGAACAGAACCATTGTACAAATTTTGATGAATGAGTACAGCATGTTTGAAATTGACCTTAGATTCGAGTAATGAGTTGATAGTAGATTTGATAGAAGTATTTATACGTTCACAGTTGCCATTCGCCTGTGGATGTCCAGAAGACGCATGAGACAAATTTATACCCAATGAAGAAGAAAATTTATTGAAAACCTCAGAAGTGAACTGAGTTCCTAAATCAGTTAAAATAGTAGATGGACGACCAAAAGTTGAAATGTAATTGAAAAGAGAGTCAGTAACAGCCTCAGAAGTAATTTTTGAAAGTGGATATAATTGCATGTGTCTGGAAAAATGATCAATTATAGTTAGGATATACTGAGAATTTTGTAAGGGACCTAAAATATCCATAGCAATAATTTGATTCGGAGAATTTGGAATAGGAATAGATTGAAAAGGAGCTTTTGGAATATTATGTTGTTTTTGTTTAATGCAAGTATGACAAGAATTAATGAAATTTACAGTATCAGCATACATACCTTTCCAATGGTAACGTAATTTAAGTAGGGAATAAGTTTTGTCTATGCCAAAATGAGGTAAGTGCATTATATTTAAAATTTTTGCTTTTAGTGAATCAGGAACAACAATGATATTGTGGGGAGATGAATTATTAGAAAATTTGTTGTCCCAGCAAAGTAACTTAGTTTCAGGATGAATATAGAAAAATTGCAACTTTTTAGGAATATGTTTTCGTTTAGAATTTAAGGAATTTCGAACAATATTTAATTTAACATCATTAATTTGTTCATTTAGAAAAGTTTGAGTTGAAATTTCCAAACATGGATCATTATTATTATCATCAGCTTGATTGGCATTAATATTATGAGAAGTACAGATATTATTAACTTGATTATTAGAATTATTTGATTGAGACACAGCATTACAATTAGAAGTGGAAATTAGAGAAGTATCAAGAACATCATTACAAGTATTATTATCAACATGAGGAATATTAGAATCAACATAGGAAACAATAGGGAGTACTTCTTCAGATTGAAGTAACGAAGGATTAGTAGACACAGTTTCACAAGGTGGATTTTCATCAAAACGAGAAAAGAAATCAGCAAGTACATTATGTTTACCAGGAACATGGACAAAATTAAATGAATATTCACTAAGTTCCATGAGCCATCGAGTAGTTATATCAGTTGGTGAAGCAGTATGTTTGTAATTAATTAAGGATTTGCTATCAGTTAGTACAGTAAAGTTACGATTAAATAAGTAATGTTTAAAGGATATGACACTTTTGAATAATGCATAAAGTTCTAATTTAAGAGCAGGATATCTCTTTTCAGAGGGTTTTAATTGTTTACTAAAGTAAGATATTGGAGTGAAAGTATCATTAGATTTTTGTAACAAAATACCAGATATTCCATTAAGTGAAGCATCTGTGTTAAGGTAAAAAGGTTGATCCCAATTTGGAAGAGTGACAAAAGGATGATTGAAGAAAACATTTTGTAATTTAGTAAATGAATTTTGATGATTACTTTCCCACTTAAATTTAGCTTATGGAGTAGTTAAGTCAATTAATGGTTGAATTAATGAAGCATATTTTGGAATTAGATTTCTATAATATCCACAAACGCCAATGAACCTTTTAAGCTGATGTTTAGTTGTAGGAATAGGAAAAGAGGTAATTTTCACAATATTAGATTCAATGGGAGTAATGGAATTTTGCTTGACATGGAAACCTAAGAAATTTATATTAGTAGTGTGGAAAGAACACTTACTAGGAGACAAAGTAATATTAAATTTTATTAAAGTAGACAAAACAGTAGTTAATTTGGACAAAGTTTCCTGAAAACTGTTTGAGCCAATGACAATGTCATCTTGATAGGCAAAAATCCCAGGCAGATGAATTTCATCTAGCACTGAGTCAATTAAGGATTGAAAGACACTGGAGGCAGTCTTGAGACCAAAAACCATCCGTTTATTTTTGAAAGAGCCAAAAGGAGTGGTAAAAGCAACAATATGTTGTAAATCCTGAGGTAAATCAATTTGCCAATAGGCGTTAGGTAAGTCCAACGCAGTGAAAAATTTGAAATTGGAAAGGTTAGATATTATATTGTTAATTTTAGGAAGTGGATAAGATGATGATTTGATGACAGAATTCACAAGTCGAAGATCAAGTGCAAGTCGATAATTAGGAGTTTGATTGTTAGACAAAGATTTCTTTTTAACGAGGAGCATGGGGCAAGCCCATTCTGTATTCGCTCTCTCTATAATCCCTGCAGATTGCATTTCATCTAACTGCTGAATTGCAGTAGATTGCAAGGCCTGAGGAATTGGAAAAGGCAAAGTTTTGATGGGGAAGTCATTTAAAAGTGAAATATGAGGCTTCACCCTATCAGTGTGACCTAAAGTAGTCAAAGATTTGGAGAAGGCAGCAGAATTATTCATTAAAAGATTCAACAAAGAAATTCTCTCCTCTTCAACCAAATGTGCAAAGTCAAAATCGGTAGGTAAAAGTTCAGCTTTACGCTGACTCAAGATTTCCTCTGAAGCTTCAATGAAATTGATAGTTTGAGAGCTAGCAGAAGATGAATCCTGAGATTTAGAAATACTCTGGATAGAGTCGAGGGGAGATATGTCGCCAACAATGGCAGACTTGTTCAAATGAAAGGTTTGATTTGACATGTTTTGTAAAAAAATAAAGAATTTCATTCCAGCATTTTGCTTAACCTCTGAAGATGTGCATGCTACAACAGTAGGACATTGCATAACAGTATTTGACGAGGAAGAATCCTCACCTTCCATAGCAATCTCTTGGACTGAATGTATTGAAGGGTAACAAATAATTTGAGAATTAGCAGCAAAACGAGGAGAAAACAGAAATTCAGACACAGGGATAGAAGAATTAGTGTGGACCTCTACATATGTGTTATCATGTGGTTGTATAATAAGTTTGTGATTCAAAAATACATTATAGTTGATGTCAGAATTGTTAACAGTTTGTGTATGATCACTCACAGCATTTTCATTATGGTTAGCTAAACAAGATACATGAACATCATTATTATTATTACAATGGGTTAAAGTATAATTGTTAGTTTCATTTTGAGGCAAAGAAATCAATGGTATTTTAGAATTCTTTACATTGAGACATGATTCTGTCATGTTCAGGGATATACCATTGTTTCGCATAAAATCATACCCAAGAATTGCTTTAAACACACGAGAATTTAAAGAAGTGATGTAAAAAGAATGTTTAAAGTTGAATTTGTCAATCTTAAAAGAAAGCAATGCACAGCCGAAGAAATTGACAGTAGAATTAATAGTTTTAATAGTTAAGTTTCTAGCTAATAATTTATATTTAATAGTTGGTTTAATATCATCAAAAAAGGCTTTAGATATTAAACTGATCGTTGAACCAGAATCGACTAGCATTGGTAAATCATGAGTTTGTAAATTAACATTGACAATAGGCAAAGAGAAATTCAAATTATCAACATTCTCATTAAACATATTATAATTTGCATTAGTCACAGAATTAGACATCTTAGTATTTAACACATCATCATTACCTTCAGCAACATTATTTACATTGGTTTGTGTAGAAGTATTAGATTTCATTATAATTGGCACATATTGAGATGATTTATGGGAAAAAGTTTTAGTACATACATTGGCTGACTGGGAATTAACTGAGAACTGATTTTCAGCACAATCAGTCTCTTGGACTAGTTTAAATTTCTACTAGAAAAAGAAGGAGCATTAACATTAGGAAATGTTGCATTTCCCTGTCTATTATTAGATGTACGTGCATTATCGTTATATCTTACAGTACGTTTAAACAAATAACAGTCTTTCATTAAGTGATTTAGTTTCCCACAGAATGCACACATCAGCGATTGAGAGTTACCATTATTATGTTGCCTTTGGCTCCTGCGCTGCACAAAATTATTTCTATTTCTTTGGTAGAAGTTATTTTCATTATGGTGAGTACCAGGAAAACGGGAATTTTTATATTTATTATGCCTATGATTTTGATATGAATTAGCATTCTTAGTATATGGCCTGTTTGACTGATTTTTGCATGAATTTAAATTTAGGATTTCTTTTTGGAGAGCATTAACTTGAGCAGTAAGCTGCATAACTGTAGAATTATTGGGATCATGAGAAATACAATTGGTTTCTATCTGAATCTCTTGTAATACTTGGGAACGATTAACAGCCTCAGCATATGATTTAATATTATCCTCAAGTATTTTCACCTTATGTGACTGGGGAATAGCTTCCAAAAATTTTTGGTATTTAATTGCGTCAAGTGCTGTCGGATCAACAATTTCGGGATACACATTCTGGATTAGTAAATCCAGTCTATGAGCTAGGTTGTTAATAGTTTCAGAAGGCAATAATTTTAAAGAATTAAGTTCTTGAATTGATGTTAACTTTGATTGAGGTTTAAAGAATTCCGCAAATTTGTTTTTAATTTCGTCAATAGTTTTTAAGGTTTTAAAAGTAGAGCATTCTATAAAATATTTTAAGGCAACGCCGGTTAATTTAGTTTTCAAAAAGGCGATTGTTTGTATATTAGTCCACTTGTTTATAGATTGCAATTCATCAATTTGGCCAAAGAAAAAGTTCAATAAACTAGGGTCTCCTTCAAAAGGCAAGATGTTTAATAGCATAGATTGATTAGGTGCCATGGTTAAAAATTAAACTAAGTACAGAAGTTGAGTTCCAAAGAAATATAATATATAATATATATCAATATGTATATCCAGTAAAATCAAAGAGAAAAAATTAAAAGAATTGTGCAATCATAAAAATATAGATATACGCAAAAAAAAAACAAAATTATGAAAATTCATATATATGTACATTTGATATGAAAAACAAATTATGAATACTTTTCCAAATAATAATAGTATCAAATTATTACTACCTAATTGTCAAATGATGAGAGCCATTGGAAAAATTACAAGTAATAGGATATGCATTATCAAATTTATGAGTTAACGTTAAATTGCCAGACTCAAATAAAAAAGTAAAAGATTACACAGACCTTGGTTGACTGGAGGTCACGGCCCAGTTGTTATGTAGAAAGTTGTTGTGTAGAACATTGTAGGAATTTGGTTGTCCATATGGAGTACTAAAATGTCATAGGAAGAAAGGACTTCATATCTTAATATCTAATGGCTATAGAACATGGCCAGTGCTGGTCATTCTAAAAAAAAAAAGATAAAAGGGTGACAGACACAAGTCTAATCATTTAGAAGTACTTCATAGTTTATTTTAAATTAAATTAGTTATAGGAGGCTTAAGGCCAGTGGCTTATTGCCATTTACAAAATGGTACATGGTCGAGCATGGTCTCAGGTCAGCAAGGATCAGCCATGAAGAGTCAGGAGGCCGGGATGGAAACGCCGATCTTCGCCGGACAACTTTGGTCCCGTAAGTCGGAGATAGTTGTTCGGGAAAAGACATCTTCTTGAATCGGTGGCCAGACGAGATCTGTTTTTGTCATTCAAACCTTCGCTCCTGTGCTGGCCCCGTCACGTGACGTGAAGAGGAAAACATCTGGAATTTGGCGACCCAGCGGTAGCCAGCAGGCTCCGCCAAAGCTATCAGACAAAGGGTTATTTTGTGTGTTCTGCGAGGGGAAGGGGATACTTGTAGAATATTATCGCCAATCGTTAGGCAACCCCTTTTAAGGGATTAACATTGGTATTTTCTGTTTCCGCTGATAAGCGATGAAAGCAGAAAACATGACCAAAAGAGTGCACATTTTTGAGAAAGAAGTGATTGTCTGGGGGACTATATACCCCTGTAAAATTATTGAGGGAACAGCTCCCTAATGCGTTTAAGTATTTGAAAGGCAAGGCAGGCTTTACTATTAATATTGTAGCAAAAGTTAATAAGGGTTTCAAAACGTTACGACAAATATCAGTTCACAGAACGAAGTTGTCGAAAAGGAAATCAGAGTCTATACAGCTTTAAAAAAACACTTTGGAGTCATGAATAGCTTTGTAGATTTTCTGGAAAGTTCGTCTATCTTCTATAGCCAAAATTAAGTACCCATTCGCCAACTTAATATGCAAAAGATAAAATCGTTGAAGGTTTGTTGGAAAAACTATTAGTTTCAGCTTAAGTAAGCAATAGTTAGCAACCAATATTTCTGAGGCATTATGGAGCGTTAAAACTACACTACTGGGAAATTCAACGTGATCAAAAGATCGGGAGAAAAATTGTCATAAATGGGATGGCATTTTCAGAAATATTAAAAAAAAGTGAACTAGGGAATCCCGTATGTGCCCAAACTTTTATGACCACTCCCTTAACCGCTGTAGGACTTACACGCGAAGAACGAAGCCTCGCTGCGTGCCCAAAAGTTTTATAGCTAAGCCTAATTCAGATTAAAAGCATCGCATAGAATAAACCATAATGTAAAATAAGCTGAAATTCGATTATATTGTTTTAGACAGTTTGCATAACACATTTATATATATATAAACACGGATATGAAATTTAAAAAAAAAAAATTTATCATGAAAAAAAAGACTTTTTTACGTAAGAGGTTAAAATATAAAATAATGGTATATAATAACATCTGTAGTTATAGAACATTGCCAAATACATGAAAACTTATGTATTGAAAACTATTTTATATAACGAATAGTTTTGGTTATAAAACTTTAAATTTAGGTTACTTTTGAAAACATGATATTGCCAAATGCCGAGTAGTTTTTGACCGCAAGTTCCCCTTAATTCTCTCCACCAATCAGTCAACCGACAAATCAGGAAACAAACTTTTGGGGAATTGTATACTGTTTCTAAGCAATGATAGTTTTATACATCCTTTCCAACGTGCTCGTTAGGCAAAATTTGTCTCATGGCAGTATACATAAACACCTTTACCGAGAAACAGCCTGCACAGCAGGGGTTGCAAAAGTGTCTCATATAGCATAACTAAGCGTTTCTTGGTCAAGTACTCCGAATTGTGACTCATCTATAGATTTATCAAGACAAGAGTCACTGCTCACACGCGTCCGTTTGTCCCAGACATAAGCCACCATATTGCACCTATTTTACCAATCTTGAAACTTTCTACCAACGTCATGATGTACGTTTCAGTGGCTTTTGTAACACGCCCACTCGTGAGTCGTCAGTGTTGACGAATATCACAAATTCCCGTAGGTTACTCTTTCATAACAGACTTCAAATCCCAACTGGCTTTAGCATACGTCTGTCTTCTTATATTACTTCTTTCATCCGTACATTTAAAGTCACATTAAGAAGCAATTGGATATATCCAGCTGTTCTACTAAGAGGATTAATATATTTTTCCAGTTTTTCTTTTTACACATATATAACATGCATATTTTTAAATAAATTTTTCATTTTGTTTATATCGCGTGCCTTGTGCGTAGTTATAAATAAATAAAAAGCATGGCGTTTTAATGATTTTGGTAAATGATATGCCATGATGAATTAAAAAAAGTAGAGATTGCAACATACATTAAATAAAGCAAACAAAATGCCCTGCCAATGTCCTCTGCTGGATCGATATAGATGGTTGAATTAACTGTTAACGTCTAGGGAACTTTTCCTGACAAATGCTGTTTCTTATGTGCCTTTTATTCATGAACCTATTTTTAAAAATCCCCCTTAGCTCTCTTCGTTACAATGTATATAAAAATTTAAAGTTCTCTTTCAGTTTATTTATTTATCATCTTAACTTTGCACCACACTTTTCTATTTAACCTTTCAGCGGGCGTGCCACTTTTTGGAACACCAGCAGGCGCGCGTGGCACAAAGTGCAACGTCTCTTTCAACTTCGATTATTCCTTTTGTAATAAACCTTTTTTTTCAAATTGAAAATAATAATTTTGCGTTTTATGACAAGATATAAAATGTTGATAATATTGAGATATATTTATAATTAAAGGCCAAAATATGCAGATACAATTGCCTTATTTCAAAACTGTCCGGTTTATTGGATCTAAGGAGAACTTGCGAATGGATTCCTATTACGTCCAAAATCCTAAAAAAACAATGAGATTGTCCATCTTCGTGATATGCGGGATACTGTGTAATTGCCGCACATTTGATCGACTACATCAACTCCTGCTTTTGTCAGTATTGTAATCCAGTATAATCGCTGGTTTACCACGGCTAAATCACGATCAACAATGAATGGAAAGGAATACAAGGGTCAGAAAATCAGACCTGCATTAGAAAGAGTGTAGCTATAAATAGAAACTGCTTAGAAGATTCAAACCTTACATGTAAAAACAAACCATTCAAAATTACGAAAATGTTGCACTTTGTACACGGGCGCACCTGCTAAAGGGTTAAGTACATCCATTCTTTCTTCTGTATCTGGCAATATTTATTGTCATGCATTTTATTTTCCAGAATACCTTTTTTCTTTGTAATGCAGAGTCACCAGTCGTGATACATTTGCCTTTTGTTATCCACCGCGAAGTCTTACTGGCTACTTCATTATGAGTACACCATTTAGGTGAGCGAACATTGCTCCCTATATGGAGACAGCACGGTAACGATCAAGCCTTATTCGGGATTTGAACCAAAGCCCACTGCATGGTAACCAACGACCCTAACCACTATACCATGTGGGCAGCAGTTTCCAAAAAAATTACACTTGTAGGCTCAGTGTAAAGCCTAAGCACTGGCTAAGTCATGTTTTAACGATCATAATATTGTCTTCCCTTACAAAATTTCTTTCTTTTAGTCATTCTCATTTACCAAATAAACTATTTAGACCAAATCCACTTGATCTAATCCTGATCCAAATATATTCTCCATGGCTTCCTGTTTTCACAGACGTTAAAAAGCATACAAAATAGATAAAGCATGCCAAAGTAATGGAAAATTAAAAGCAAAAATATACATCTCAATTGTAGAAGTAGCCTTTGACTTGGGTTTCGACCTTGTTATGGGTTCCTCATCAAAGCATATCCAATTAGTACATTTTTGCTTTTATTTCCGTCTCTCTGCAGTGGCGTATCGAGTATAACTAGCGCCCGGAGCACGATACCTTTGTGGCGCCCCTCCCCCCGAAAAACATATAAGATAATATATAGACCTTATATTGGTACGCCCCCCCCCTGAAAAGCATATAGTAACATAATATATAGACCTTATGTTGGTGCCCTCCCCTAAAAACATATAGTAATATAACATATAGACCTTATATTGGCGCCCCCCACAAAATAATATAGTAATATAATATATATATACCTTATATTGGGGCCCTCCCCTGAAAAACATATAGTAATATAATATATAGACCTTATATTGGCATCCACCTCGAAAAAATATAGTAATATAATATATGGATCTTACATTGGCGCCCCTCTGCGAGTGGCGCCCGGAGCATGATAAAATAAACGGTAAGTCTGCTTGATGCCCTTGCCCCCCCCCCCCTTTGCTACGCCACTGTCTCTCTGGGTTTTTTTTTTCTTTCGTGATACACGATGGTCCTTTCCGAAGTGACCTAGGGTACTTTGTCAGTCACCAGTAAAACTTTACAGAAATTCCGCATTAGAAATTCTTTTCCTTCCGGAGTACTTATCGGTTATCATTTATTAAAGTAAAACCTCGTTTATCCGGACTAACGTGGACCATAGGCAATCCGGATAATCCAGATAATATGGGTAAAAAGCAAAACAACATCTTTCACTAAGCAGACTTACCGTTTATTCCTCTAAAAAACTATGTTTTGTAACAATCACACGAGTTGATCCACGTCAACGCCTTGTGACACTCTAGTAAAGCTTTCTGAAACTCAACAAAAAGCATTTCGTACCATAATTTATTGTACAATCTGTGAAGGAACTGTACATTGAATCAAACTAAAAAGCGAAATTTTGGCGTACTTAGTATACTTACGTTCTTGCTATCGTAGTTAAAAATTATTTTCTAATGTGAACATTAAATAAAAAAAAAATCTACAAATCTCATCCGGATTATCCAGAGATCCGGATAAACGAAGTTTTACTATACTTCATTTTTTTTTCATTTTTTTGGCTGGCTAAATTTTTTCCTTTTATTTTCAACTGACTCGCTCGTTTTCAATAGTTTTCTATACCATCTGATTCAAACAATTTTATTGGTCGTATCCCTGCACTTAGATTGGCTCTTGAAACCAGCCTCAGAATTCGATCGTTTTATATTATCTATTTTCCTGTCAAAGTTTCCGAACGTCCAGTTTGTTTTGGTTTGGTTTAGAGCACTACGTTCATTTTTTGCTCTACGAGCGTTAATTAGGCTGGAACCTACTGTTTAAAGCTGATCCCGAACGGCTACAAACATCCATGCCAAAAGTGGTACTCGAACCCCCAGAATCTGGTACCAAAATCTAGCGATCGTGCTGTTGGTGATCTTGCTCAACATTTTTATTTTTTACCATGTTTCTATTAACTCGCTTTCTTGTTTGTGTGTGTGTGTGTGTGTGTGTGTATGTGTGTGTTTGTTCGGAACAAATCTTTCAATCGATTTTTAAACTTCCCAACTAGCTAGACATTTGAAACTTTTAGAATAGCCCAGAACGTGATGGCAATGCATTATTTTAATAACTTTAGCCTCTTTAAGCAGGATTGAATTCATTTTCAGTTAATTTTGTTTTGTAGACTGGAGCAGCCATCCATCGACCGGGACGGAAACGAAAAGTTAAACGCAAGTTAAAGTCCAATTAACTTATTTTCTTTCAAGTTGATGGGATAATTCATCAAAAAATTTTCAAAAAGTATTTATTAATACTTAGAATTGTCAAGTTTATATGATTCAACAGAAAATTTAAAAACATGGTATATAAAAAGGTCTTTTTATCTTGTAATTATTTATCTTAACTATTATTATTATTTCCTTGAACTCACGATACATCTTCGTTCTGCCATCTTATGTTCTTTTCCCTCTGTTCTTGTTTCTCATGATCATTCTAAGTTTCTCTGCGTTAATAGACAAAAATCTCTGCAATTGAGGGCTAGGCCCATGTACTGAAGTTACCACAATGTTTCGTGTAATGTCCTGTAACATCATGCCTTGGTAAGGAGGCTATAACAAGTGTGAAACCTACGTCCAAGGGTGCCTGTACGTTTTTGTTATATATATATTGCGTTAAGAATCAAATTAGACAAAACTCAGCTCCAGTAATGTCATTTCTCCCGTACTTCTCACGAGCTTTGATTTACAGGTAACTCATCACAATAAATAGTGTGATGCGTAGTGTTTATAGCGAGAAAGATATTTCCCCTTAAATTGCCCAATTTGTCTGTAACTGTAGTGCGAAAAGACGAGATAGGACCTTCGGTGACACCGCTACCATTTAATCCCTAATTAATATCGTGAGAAGGGGATAAAATGATTTTCATTAAATTAAAACATATTAGCCTTATATGCATTTTTCCATCCTCATTTCCCATAACCAAGCATTAGAATTTATTTTGCGGAATGAAAGCTCGTTTGTCTGTAACCGTACTTCGAAAAGACGAGATAGGATCTTCGGTGGCACCGCTACCATTTAATCCCTAATCAATATCGTGAGAAGGGGAAAAAATGATTTTCATTAAATTAAAACATATTAGCCTTAAATGCATTTTTCCATCCTCATTTCCCATAACGAAGCATTAGAATTAGTTTTGCGGGAGGAAAGCCCGTATATCTGTTGTTCAAAGAAACGTATCATGACTGTACTGAAATGATTAGTTGAAGATAATTTCCATCATCATTTCCCTTAACCATTAGAATTGTTATTGTGGGCGGAAAGTCCGTCTTTTATTCAAAGACTGTACAGAAATAACTAGTTGAAGATATTGTTTCTAAGAAAAGAGATTCTGGAGATTATACCGAATCACGTGATCAGATTTTTGTCGTTCTGAACTAACATGTGACTATGAGCTTTAAATTATTATTTTACTGCGGGTTTTAAGAAGGTATGGGTTTCTGTGTGTGACTTCATTGATCGTTAAAAAAAGTAACAAAAATGGTAATAATGTAGTAATTACAACGTACTTTTCTCTGCTAAAAAGCTTAGTTAAATATTAATTGAAAAATCAAAATTATAGTATTTTTAAAGAGCACGGATATTTTAGTTTAATCTTTTGAAATGATATTTAACTAAACTTCTCAGTAAAGAAGTTTTGCATACAAAATGTTCAATACTTAGGTATTTAAGGCGTAAAGATATAAAATGTTTAAATAAAATAAAACTTTTTAGTGCATTTGTGAATCTGTGGACAAAGTATTTTTCTTTCCAAAAATATATGTTAGATTATAAATTATTTTGATGTCTTTTAACCAATTGGAAACTTTTTCATCTCTTTATCCACTAAATTACAAATATCTTGTTTTCTTATTCGTAAATATGCAATTCAAAGTTTTTTTTTACGCGATATCTAAACTTTAGTCTCTTACAAAATGTGGCCTATTTCTTTCAACATATATTACAAAAGAAACTGAAAAGTTTTCATAACTTTCCCACGTCCCATTACAGCGTACAAATATTTTATTCAAATAGCCACCACTTTCCTAAAAATAGAAAAGAAAGGCTTTTCTGGTCGTTGTTGAGCAGATTTATTTCCTAAAAGCGTGTAGGCATACTTAATGTAAACATTTCAATAAGACATAAATTCGAAAATTGGAAAAATATGTTAATAGAGGAAGAACAACCATAAAAATGCTTCCACATTTCATACTAAAAATAGTCGTTTAAAAAAAAACTGTTCAGCTGCTTAATATTTATCATGAGAAATTGATTTAAATTACGTAATATATAAAGGAGAGAAAAAAGTATTGAGTTAACAGCGTTTTAAGTGAAGTATCTCTATAGTGACCTTTGATATCTAAATACTGAAATTACGCCACATCTTTCTGTCGCCATACAAAAAAAAAGTGTAACAAGGTGTTATTGATTAGGCAGTACAATTTTGTCAGTTAAAATGCCTTAAAAACTTAATCGATGATTTCCATTGAAGAATAACTTTCGTCACATAAAAAAATGCTATTTGCTCTGAAACGTCTAAAATTTTACTTATTTAATATTTCTTTTTGTCTCGATTTAAAGTTGTATTATGTAATAAAAAATATGTAAAAAAGGATGTAATTATATCATTAACAAAAAAAAAATAAACTGATGTTTGTTCTGCAGTTTCTCATTAGTTAATTTTTTGTATTGATATTTCAGTGTTATAAGGAATTAAATAAAAAAAAGTCTTGTATGATGAATACAAATTTAAATTGTATCATTTTTAGTTTATAAATTCAATAGAATAGTAAAAACCTTCATAAAAAGAGAGGACTTCCGTCACTTTTATAATTTCAGTAAACACAATTTTTTCCCCATTAAAATAAATAATATATATTTTTTTATTATGACAGATTTTTTCAACGTATTTCAGTAATAATTTTCGTATCCCTCATTTAAGATACAATAAATAGAAAAAAATTATGAATTAAATGAATGTATTATTTTTGAAAATAATGCAATTTTGTACTAAGTGTTTTGACAATAAATAGGGAAGAAAATTTACAAAAAAATAATTACAGACAGGATTAGGAATCAGTTTAAATATCATAGTCCCGAGACAAAGTATATGCTTTAATGGGACTCGCCAAATAATTGGTCCTTTTTCAAATATTTTATTCATTAATTTGTGTATGGATACCAATAGTTGAGTGAAATTTTCAGAAAATTTATATTTACCTTTTTGGCCATTGAGAAGCATATAATTGTAGCATATTTTAACAGCAAAGGGAATCGTGTCTATTTTGGAGTGTAAATTAACGATCAGAGCATGGACCCTCTTCCCGTTTTACACGTAATTTGGTTTGATTTTTTATTAAAGAAGATATCGTCTGCAGATGAAACGAAGTCATTGTTGTCACTGTGATATGTTGTTGTTGTTACATATGGCAATTTGGAACTTAATCCATACAAATCTGACCACTCACTAAAAAAAAACAGAAACCGCAAAAACATTTCAAATGGAACCACGAAAATAGACCCGAAGCACAGTTAAAACCAAAATTAGATTTCAAAGTTAAAAATTTTAAAAACTAGAAGCACAATGCTTGAAGACCGTGGGGTCAGGACATGAGTTCTCTGGCCCTCTAATGAAGAGTACTCAAGTCACCATTCTGTTTTAAGGTGACTGCCTACGTTGAAAATGTCATTTTTTGACTATTTTGGTCAACTTCATTTTTTGCAAGAATCTTGTAATTCAATCTTTTATCTTTTCAAAACCGTTTTGATTTTTATTCTACGTCAATTAGAAACGGAGTAATAGATATTTTAATAAACATCGTCTAATACAAAATTGAAGTGACAAACAACTTTAAATGCCTCCATTTTTCAACTAATTTGGTCAATTTTATTTTTTGCTAAAATCTTGCAATTCAATCTTTTCTCTTTTCAAAACCGCTTAGATTTTCATTCTACATCAACTAGAAGCAGAGTTATAGCTATTTTAATAAACATCGTCTAATACAAAATTGAAGTGACAAACAACTTTAAAGGCGTTTTTCTCAGAATTATGTTTTTTAGCTCAAATCTCTACCGTTATCATGATATTTCACATAATAATGCATATAATTTGATAAAATTTTCAGGAAATATTTTAGATGTTATTGTTAATGAAATGACGTACAATAATTGATGTATAATAAATAGTTTTTTTGTTTGGGGCTGTTTTTATAAGGAAAGGAATGACGAATTGGGGAAAATTTTCATATTGGAACATAAAATTGTCTGTATTATTTTTGCATTTTAAAATTTCTCTTAGATTGTAGGTCATTTTGAAGATAACTGTTATATGTATCATGTGTAAAAAGGAAATTAAAATCGTAGCATTAGAATTTTGTTCAGAGTGATAGGCGTTTTAGCTAAATTTCATTAAAAATTACTTCAAATTGACCAATTTATAAAAAAGTATGGTATTTACAGGAAAGTTTTTTTTCTTATTTTTTATTTTTAAATGCTGTTTTACCATAAGAGACCAAAAAATCCTTAAAAAAACAATTTTAAAAAAAAATTGGCTCCGAACGTAGGCAGTCACCGTAAGTTGGGGGTCTAGTCCCGAGCAGACAAGTAGATGGGATTTATTCATTTTATGTCACTGTGATATAAGAGCAGATCAAAATGTCAAGTGTTTTCAATATGTAGGCCGGGAATTTAATCCAAAAAATTTTCGGCGTGGAAGACCTCTACCCTCACTAATTCCTAGTATCCTTGTGCTATATCAGCACTTTTTGCATTAAACTTTATAATTTATGACCTATAGCGGTATAGTCGAACCCCGTTATAGCGAACCTGGTATATAACGAACGAAAATTTTAGTCCCGCCGTTTTCCTATTGTATTTAATGCTAATTTATCTTTTTATAGCGAACCTCCGAAATCTTAAGAATCGGCTATAACGAACATTTTTTCAGTCGACAACTGAATTTTTTTAATTTTTAAACTTTTCAAGAATGTTGAAGATACAACGAATGTTGAAGAAGCAAAGAATGTTGAAGAAGATGATGAGGAAGATTTACCTATCGCGATGTGGATAGAAAAGCACAAAATTTCATCATTCTCAGATTGTGGCGTGTAATTGTTCGAAATATGTGATGATGAAGTCATTACATGTGAAAATCTGACTGATGAAGATATTGTGGAAGAAATTAAAATGAATCATTGTGAAATCGAAGATTCTGCTTCTGATGCTGGTGAAGAGCAGCACATAAATGACGAAATCTCCACCATCTCAGATGCTACAGCAGCGATGAGTGTCATTAATAAGTTTTTGTCAACACAAACAGTGGAAGAAAGAGTGTTGGGGTCATTTGATGTATTGGACAAAGAAATTCATAAAATGTTTTTGAAATCGGCATCACTTCAGCAGAAGGTAACCGAGTATTTCTGTATCAAAACAGTGAGCAACTATAAAGGATAAAATGAATTTATTTCCATTTGTCTTCATTTTTTGTTAATTTAAGTAGTATTCTGTCAGTTTAATGTAATCGATTTTAGTCAATTTAATTCATTAATGATTATTTTTAATAGATTTTATCATTCTTTCAATACATCATTATTGAATATACATAGCAACAAATGAGTTATACATTTTGTGAACTCTAACATTTTTCTTAATGGTTCGGATATAGCGAACCACCGGATATAACGAACAAAACCTTTGGTCCCTTGAAGTTCGTTATAACGGGATTCGACTGTTCCTAAATATTTTGTTCCTAAATATTCTTCCAGCTTTACGACTTGTTCACCATATCTAGAAAGTTCCAATTTCCCCACGGCCCAGCGATAATCTAATGGCTCTGGTGTTAGTCTTGATAATCAGAGCCTCCGGGTTCAAATCATGCGGTAGGCGGGGATGTTGGCACCCGTTAGGAATCGCCTTTAAGGCTGCTGTGTACTAACCCTCTTTGATTCGCGCACCTTATGGAGAAAATGTATCCAAGGATTGACGACTTGGATTGAAAGATTTTTTTTTAAATTCTACTCGGTAATGGAGAAAGAAATTTGACACCTTGGGGGCATTTTTCATTTTAAAAAATGCAAATAATATTTTTAAATTTAAATTATTCGAGCGAAAAAATCTGGTAGAGTGTGTTTTAAACGCTCTTAAATTCCTTTTTGGGGACGAAATTTATAAAATGAATCCTGTTGCAAGATACAGAAAAGTTCAGACTATCTGAAAATACCATTTTTATTGGATTAGCTGCATTTATGTAACTGTCAATAGAAGACACATTTTCTCCATAGGTTAACACTGAGGTGAGAGAATCCAATAGGATTAGTACACAGCAGCCTTAATAAGGTTCCATTCAGAACTAGTTTTTAAAAGCGCTTGTGTAAAATTTTTTTTCATTGGTTTGTGTTACACAGTAATTAATATATTTCAAACAAAAATTTCTACTTCATGAAACTCTATTAAAAGGCCTAAAATGTTGCCTTCAATTGATAATAAAAAATAGAACTGTTAGGATATTACAACACTTTAAATACACATTACTTTATCACTTCAAATGTTATTAAAGAAGAAAAAAATGGTTAAAAAGGACTTGTGCAAGAAAAATGTTTCCTGGATATAGATAAATTATTAAAAATGATTGCAATTTTATAGAATTGTAATATTTTATCTAATTCAAACTATTCCAGTTCTATTTGAACAATTTATATTAAAGAGTGGTTAACAAGTACTTTTAAATTTACGATCACGTCCAAATAGTATAACTGCGAGAAACTTTTAATTAAAACAATTTATCTTTCATTAATTTTTGTTGTATCATAGCTTGTATAATTTTTAATCCATGCAAAGTATTCTATGTTAACACTCTGACAAAATTTTAATATATATAACTTTGGCATTTTTTATTTAAAAAGCAAAACTTAGCAGTTTTCAAAATAAATTAATTTTAAAATAAACGATAGTTATTCTTTATTAATATGACATTTACTATACTGTATCCATAATCAAGCAGAAAAACTGACTTTCTTCATTATCACCGAAATTTTCTATTAGATTTTATGTCTTCCTTCGTGGAAACAGGGCGTCATCTCGTTATTTTTGGGGCCAATTTCTTTTTGTATTGTCTCCTTGCGATAATTAAAAGTGCCCTTTATCACAGTTATTTGCTTGGTTCTGTTTCCGTTTCAAATATCATATAATTAGAGACTAATTGAACTATTCCATTTTATATCTGACTTGGTCTACGATCTAAACTGCAATTTGTTGATTGCGTGAGTTCCTTTGTTTTACTTTACTGGTGGCTAAATCTTTTATAAATCTTTTGTGGTTCCACATTACTTTATAGAAACTTCTTTAACCCTGCACTGGTCGCGTATATAAAAATTGCAGGCATGGTCGCGTGGCTTCTGATAGACGGCAGACTTTCTTATTTAGGTTTTAGCTACTCTATTTGTGAATATGAATGTTTATTAAAGCAGTAAGTTGAATACATGATAGATGTAAATCAAAACCAATCAATATTTTTTAATGTAACTTTATATGCGCTTTTTATAATAAAATAAAACTAATGAAAAAATGTTTCTATTAGCAACTTTTGCAAATTTGGTGGAACGCCATTCAGGTGTTTTGGCATATATCCATTTACTATTGTAAAAGAATGATAGCAACTGCGGGAGTTTTGTTTATTAGCTATAAGTCAGCTATAAAATCTGCGAAAGTAGTGACACCTGCTGGGCATACAGAGAAATCCATGAATACGCAAAATGTAAACAAAGTGCTACTGCCGTCTGTTAGACACCGCGCGACCAGTGCAGGGTTAAGATTAGCAGTACTTAATATACTTTCTCCTACAACAATCAAAACGACATACGAAATTATTATGGTGAATTAAACAGGTAATAAAATTGATGATCGTATAGTGGCACTTTTAAAATTGTTAATTGGAGAAAGCACATTCTGACACATATCTGAGATAATTAGAAAAACAAACTCAATTTTAATAAATAATATTAGCATTTAATTTCTTTTCTTATTTAAAATTATTTTTATCGTTAGTTTCAATTTGCACAGAAACAACATAATAATTATCTACATACATTAGGAAAGTATTCGAACACATAATATAACCTAGTTACATATATTAATTATTCTGTGCTCTCGCCTAATTAAATATATTACAAATTTTTTTTACTTACCTCCACCCTCATTGGAGACTGATGATTATCTCTCCTTCTATTTCTAAACTTGGTCCAAAAGCAGACCAGATATCTCGAGATATCTCAGCGTACAAAAATGGCGACTGGGGCTGAAGAGCGGGCAACCTCGGGATGTATCACGGTCACGACTTTTTCTTCAATTGCCTAAAAAAACCGTTAAAACTTCCCAGCCTCCCCGAAAATCGCAGAGGTCAGAAAATGTTCTAGATCAATTTACCTTTCAGACATATGATCGGTTAAAAGATGATTGCTGGGACGTTTCTATGGAGGAACTATGTCCCCCTAATGACCGAGAGGGTGGCAAGTAATTCTCCCTTCTTGTGCAAATGACTTTGTGTACTATACGCACTGTTACAGGTCACACTTAATTACATACGGGAGGCACATTGCCTTCTTCCAGGAAAACCGGTACGAAAATCCACAGGAATGATTTTCAGCACATAGACAATTTAAGATTTACAAAATAAAATAAATACACTTATAAATGTGCATGGAACCGAATTAATGTTGTTTCGAAATTGTGAAATAAGAAAATAGTATTTTTTTTAGAGTTAAAACAGTATCTTAATCAAAATAATTACAAAAGTCGAGTTCCATGTCACAGAAATAAAATTCAACTCTGTAATTTATTTTCATTTTTATTTGTGTTTATCCCCTTGAGTTATTTTTTTGCCAAACGAAATGAAACCGTCCTCCATTTTTTTTCTATTGTTTTTCAAAAGAACGAAGTATCAAAAATAGAAGAGCTTTTCTTATTCCTTAACTTTTCGTTGACTTTCTTTTATTATTTTTTACAGAAACTTCATTTATTAAACTTTTATTTTCTGAAACTGAAGATTTACCTCAAGGAACTTGAAAGTGAAAAATTGTTCTTGAATAACTTGTTCTAGACTGTCTTTTCAAAGATCAGATTTATAGATCCATTCATAACGTCGTTTCAAATTACGAATGAAATTATGAATCTTCCAATATGCAGATTGGTGCAGCCATTTATATTATTTGGTGAATTATCAGTTAGAACGGAATTCTTAACAAAACTCGCTATATTTTATGTTTGTTTTTTAATTTAATGGTTCTTTATTGTTATTTCACACAGCCTAATGGCACTGTAAAGTCCCTTTGCTGGGACTGGATCTCGAACCATGAATCATTTGATCTGCAAAGTGATGCGTTTTATAGTTGGCGAAGAAACTTTGGCACCCTTGGCGACAAAAGAAATGCTCATTCATCGCATGGTACCGTTAGATATATAAAGAGTTAGAAAGCTGTGCTAGGCTTAAGGCGACAATGGACCATGAAAAACTTTTTTTTATTTATTAACCAATTGCAATGAAATTTTGTATACTTAGTGTTGCTTAGAGATAGAAATTCTAAATTTTTTAAAAAATGCGAATGTAATTAACATATTAATTAAAATCAGTTTGTTAATTACTCTATGTAAAAATGCTCCATGCGCATTAATTTTTGTCTCAGATATCTAATTTTCTCTCTTAAGCTAGCTTTATATAATTATAATAAAAGTTAGTAGCAATGTTTGATATTCAGTCATATTTATAAAAACTAGAAGAGAAATCGATAAAAATAGGTCATTTTATGCAAAATTTTGTCAAAAATTTTTTTTTCTTGTAAAAATTTTAAGAAGTTTTAAAATAGTATAATGAATTAATTACTAAGTTTTATTTAACATATATATAAATAATCATTTTATGAAATTTTATGAAAATTCAAGAAAAATTATGCCGCATGGAACATTTTGAAGTTACCGAAACGACATGAAAACTTGTTTTGAGAAAATGGCATTTAAAGTTTTAATTTGACTAACATTTCCATTGTTTACCTTCGAAAAAAATACTTATAGCTCGGTTAATAACGATCGGATCAACATACTTTTTTTTAAATTTAAAGCTTATGAGTTGCAGAATCATTTTCCGAAAGAAAGAAAAAAAATCGTTTTGGGGACATATTTTTGTCAATCTGAAGTCCATTGTCGCCTTAAAGCTCTCATCTACTAACCCTATTGAATTCGCTCACCTTTATGATTACCTATGCGGAAAAGGTGTCTACTATTTACACCCACATAAATGCTGATAATCTAACAAAAATGGTATTTTACGATAGCCTCAACTTTTCTGTACCTTGTAACAGGATTCATTTTATAAATTTCGTCCACCAAAGGAATTTAGGAGCGTTTATAACACACTACATCAGATTTTTTCTCCGAATAATTTAAATTACAAAATATTATTTGCATTTTTTAAAAACGAAAATAGGCCACAAGGGGTAAAATTGCTTTCTCTATTACGGAGTATAATTTTTAAAAAAAATCTTTTAATCTAAGTCAGCAATCCTTGGAGAAATTTTCTCCATAGGTTGAGATTGAGGTAAGCTAATCCAATAGGGTTAGTACAGAGCAGCCTTTAACGGTCGATGTGGCATTAGGACTTAATAGATACTGATGTTAGTGATAAAGTCTGTAGATTTTATTTCAAGTTATTGTGAAAGTGTTACACATCCTTATACAAGTGCAATAGTCATTTTAAACCGGAGAAATTAGGTCATAAATATTGTGACGCATAAAAATATTGTTGTAGTTTGCCAATGCAGGGCACTTGTCAAAGACGTTAGTACTCAATCCGCGAGAATCGTTGGTTGCTTTCAATGGGAGTACTGTATATATGAACTCACGCCACCCCCTGGTGCCACCCCAGTTTCAACCGAACAATCAGGGGGAGACATCATGAGGGCTCGTACCTTCTCTCACCCTCTCTGACCTCAAAAAAGGACTTTCCGGTCTACTTACTTAGCGTGCCCATATCCGGCCTAGACACGAGGGTACGGATCCCTATATACCAGGGATTGAACTTTAATAATGCCAACACTGTTGTAGAGCTCCCCCCCCACACACACAACAGGACCCAGAAAAGCAGCTTACACTTCACATACGTCACATACCTGCCATACCTCAGAGCGAATGCGCTATCCCCACAAACATCACACGCCTGCATAGTGACAGGATGAACACAGCCTTGTTTTAGTTACCGGTCTATCGTATGAAATAATTTGTTGCATCGTACTAATGGAAGGAAAATGCTTGTGCGCACACTGTGGCTGATGTGTTTGCTCGCTGGGGCTGGAAAGGGCTCAACCATCTCCCATATTCCCCGGACTTAAGGTCCTGTGACTTTGATATCATTCCCAAGATGGAGGACTTGCTCCGTGCATTCCACCAGAAAGTCTGCAAGCTGTACACCGATCCATTCGAAGAATCAACAAATCAGGCAATCAACAAATCAGGCAATCAACAAATCAGGATGCCAAAGGCATCCTGCAGCTTCCAGGACGTTAGCAATGGGTGATAAACAATGTTGGTTACTACTTGGAAGGTCTATAAAAGTTTCACCAGTGTATCTCTTCTGTATACTTTGTACATACCTAGTTGCCACTATTAAAGCTCCATCCTATTTATATATATATATATATATATAAAAGTTGCAAATGCTGAATTCGTACAAAATAAATAAGAAGATTGGTATACAGCGACCTCCGGGAGTGTTGCCTGGGCGTAAAAACATGTTCTAACTAAAGTAGGGGGTCACAACTCCCCCGGTCTTTAACTGCAATGCCTTCATAATCTGTTGTTATTGGATATTCTATCTGCTCTTGCTTTCCGCTCAGCTCCGTGCAGTTCTGATTTTTCATTCCGTATCCTATTTATACTGTATTTTTATCTCATATATATATATATATATATATATATATATATATATATATATATATATATATATATATATATTTATATATATAAATTAAATATTAGGCCCTCTATTCCTGCATTTAAATTCCCTTTCCTAAATCCAATCCTAAGTAGCATTACTTTATCGCTTAAAAACCAACCCATAGCAACATCACTTCCCAAAAAACTCATGCCTTGCATTTCTACATGTGTATACGCCGGGAGAAAGGAGTAGGTTCACATCGCGAGCCCCGATATTTTGCTTACCTTTCAAATTACCAGTTACATGTACGTCGCCTCTCGCGCGTAAGGTTGAAAGGTGATATATTTCGCTTCCGAGCATCTGAAATGGACGGATGTCTGTTTTTTTTTTTGTCGCTCTAATAAAACGATTCGGCCAGACTGCATCTAAATTTTATTCCTTTCAGGCTGAGTCTAGCTTCAGCCATGTAAATATGAGCTAGTTTTCCTTTTCAGGTTGCATTTTAAGGAAGAATGTAATGAATATATTACACACACACACATATATGTATATATATATATATATATATATATATATATATATATATATATATATATCATATATATATGTGAAGTATGTTACCTTTTAGCTATGAGAACCGCGAATAAATAAAAAGAAATGTTACTCCAAATTTTAATAAATTAAAACTGACAACTCTGTCAGACGTTGTTTGTACCGTGCATGCTCTACTAAATCGAATAAGGTTTAACAGTTTCACTACAGACCAACTACTTGGGGCCAACTTCTTAATTTCATGACAAAATGTTTAATATGTTAAGCATTTTCATAAAAACCTCTTTTACGCTTAAATGGCATAAAATTCCCATTGTTTCTCAAATAATGATATAAAATAGACAATAATTGAAGAGTTTAATTATGTTATTACATATAATATCCTAACACAATTTGTTTTGATTTATACAGATGAAGAAATTGTCTTGCAAAACTCTTCAGAATTTCTTCACTCGATATATTTTATGTATAAACAAATTATGTAAATAATTATCAAGATTAAAATTATATAATATATGATTATGTTATTCATAATTATATATACATAATTTTTATGATAGAATAAATTGTATAAAGGCATTATACATAATGTAGCAATGATTGAATGTGTGAATACGTAATGCATAATTAATATTAATGTAAACAAAAAGTAAATGAAGAATTGAATATATATTTTTTTCTACTTAAAAAAAAAACTATACCCTACCTTGTATGTTTACAGACATATATATCTTTCTATATGAAATGGTTTTTGCACTCATATTCCTCCCTAAAGTGAAATAATACGGGGTATACAGTTTTAGTGTTGGAAAAAAGTTATATAATTAAAAAAAATCGTTTTAAACTTTAATTTCACTTTCTTTGCCTCATTATCAACTTTCCGTATACTCAGAAATTCTATGAAAGAAATCATTTAAGCTTTCTTATCCTTTGTTTGCCTTTGTCTTTAGACTTCAAATTTTTTAAAAGCTTGATATGAGGACTATATTTATGACAATAAATGCAAAAAAAATCAGAATACCTTTCATGTAAAACAGTAATAAAAAATTTCAGGTAGTCTCTTCTGACGAAACTACCGCGGGTTATTAACGTAGGATTACTTATCGTTGCTAACCTCTTTTGCATGTATATATATACACTCAAGAGCCAAAACATTATGACCACCCCTACATTTTGCAATGAATTCGCCTGGATGACGTGGAAGGCACGTGATCAGGTGGAAGTGGTATTTAACTGCTGCTGGAGAGTCTGAAGAATAATTCTTTCACTTACTTCTGTGTGTGATGGTAAAGGCTGCGGATCTAAGCGACTTTGATAGAGGGCAGATTGTAATGGCTCGAAGGCTCGGAACAAGTATTTTCGAAACTGCACGACTCGTGGGTTGTTCGCGACCTACAGTTGTTAGTACTTATGCAAAGTGGATGAATGACGGTGAAACCAGCAGTAGACGACATGGTGTTGGACGTCCACATGCTATCAAAGAAAAAGGTCGTCGGAGACTGTCTCGCATGGTGAAGCAAAACCGGAGCCAGACAGTGGCTCAGCTGACAGCCCAATACAATGCAGGGCCAAGTAGAATAGTATCGCAGCACACTGTTCAGCGGACACTGTTGGATATGGGGCTACGCAGCAAACGTCCCACTCGTGTGCCTTTGCTGACCAAGCGTCATCGCCAACTGCGCCTGCGCTGGGCCCGGGAACATCGCGACTGGTCCATGGATCAGTGGGAGAGAGTTGCCTGGTCAGATGAATCACGGTTTGTCATTCATCACGCCGATGGCCGTGTCAGGATACGCCGTCTTCCAGGCGAACTGTTGCTCCCTCAATGTACAGTAGGTCATACACAGGCCGGTGGTGGCGGTATTATGCTTTGGAGGACGTTCTCTTGGACGTCTCTGGGACCCGTGATTGTGGTAGAGCAGACCATGAATGCTACAGGGTATCTAAACATCATTGCGGACCAGTTGCATCCTTACATGTCCTCTGTTTTTCCAGCTGGAAATGGAATGTTCCAACAGGACAACGCCCCGTGTCACAAGGTTAAAATTGTGTTGGAGTGGTTCCAGGAACATGATGCTGAATTCCAGTTAATGTCCTGGCCTGCCTAACTCACCGGATCTCAATCCGATAGAACACATTTGGGATGTCATGGGACGGCAGCTCAGAGTTCAAAGACCACCAATTCGCAATATCTCGGATTTGCGTGACCGTTGCTTAAACATCTGGTACAATCTGTCTCCGGCCATCTACCAAGGTCTTTTGGCATCCATGCCAAGGCGTCTTGAAGCTGTGTTGCACGCCAAAGGTGGGCCAACTCGTTATTGACAGGTTTGATAATGTTTTGGGTCTTGAGTGAATATGTATGTATGTGTTATGCATATATGTATCAATATATGTGTACGTATGTACACTGCTGGCCACCCAAATTGCAACACCAAGAAAGACAAGAGATATCACAACAAAATTTATTTTGTAGATAACATGTTGACCAAAAATCAAATGATTAAATTTATAGACTTCTGTGAAGTGTGGTTCCTTCCAAAATCAGTAGCCAGAGTAGCCGCCATTGTTGGAGATCACCGCTGCCACACGCCTCGGCATTGATTCAAAGAGACTTTGGATGAGTTCTTGGGGTACAGCAGACCAAGCAGCTTCCACACGTTGCCAAAGTTGATCTCCTGTGGCAGCTGGGGATGGAATCTGGGTCAATCGTAGAGCAACTATGGGCCATATGTTTTCTATCGGTGAAAGATCCGGAGAGCGAGGCGGCCAGGGAAGCAATTCAATCTGGCGATTGACGAAGAACCGTTGGACAATGCGTGTCACGTGTGGTCGCGCATTATCCTGTTGAAATATGGCTGTGAGCAAGCCCTGAAGATAAGGAAGGACAACTGGCTCCAACACCTCGGAGATGTAGCGCTGGCTGTTAAAAGTACCGGCAATGCGTACTAGAGGTGTGCGAGAGTGATATCCAATACCGTCCCATACCATAATACCCGGTGCAGGACCAGTGTGGCGGTGCATAACGCAGCTGTTCAGCATCCTCTCTTCACGGTGTCTCCAGACTCGAATGCGACCATCGTTGAGTTGCGGACAGAAGCGTGACTCGTCAGTAAAGACAATTTCTTTCCATTCTGCCGTCCACATCCTTCTGTCATCACACCATTGGCGGCGGAGACGTCTGTGGTTCTGCGTCAAGGGTAGACAAAGCAATGGACGTCTTGCGGACAGACCACTCTGCTGTAAACGGCGTCGAATGGTACGCGCAGACACTGGATGATGCGTTACAGACTGCATGTGCTGTGATATGGTTCGTGATGTGACTGAGCGATCCGTCACTGCCATGCGCACAATTTGCCTGTCATCACGTGAAGTGGTGCGCTGTGGTGGATGCGATCGAACACGCCTGTCCGTTGTACCCTCCTGCATCCAACGATCACATATCCACATTACAGTTGTTTGGTTTCGTCCAACACGACTACCGATTTCCCTGAAAGATAATCCACAATCTCGGTAGGCCACTATCCTTTCTCTGTCGAACTCGGATACTTGATCAAAAGATGATCGCTGTTTTCGACGAGGCATAATTGATCGTTTTTTTGAAAAAACCACAAGAAAAACACAATTGCCGAACTTGAAATCGTCGAAATCTCCAAGCCTTAAATAGCTCTATGAAGTGGCGCCACAGGCGCGCGTGATGAGCGTCTGCGCTGAAATTCTAATCCTTTGCATATCTCACCTCCGCTAATGCATGCTGTAAATTTCATGTTATTTGCATGTTTCCTTCAGGGTGTTGCAATTACAGTGGCCAGCAGTGTATATATATATATACACTCATGGACAAAAAAATTAGCGCACCAAGAAATAATTGCGGGATCGTAACGAAACTTGCAATGAAGGTACATGTCGGGGAGATATGCAAATGATTAGAAATGCAGCGTGATTGCGCATTACGTATAGCCGGTAGAGGGCGTTGAACATCGTACTCTGTGGAGTATAAAACAGGTAACCAAAGCTTGTTTGAGTGTGCTGAATCATTTACAAAGGAAGAGCTGAGATAGACATGCCATTACGCCGTGTTCGAAGACAATATAAGCAGTTGTCGCAGTTTGAGAGGGGGAGAATCGTCTGGATGATGGAAGCTGGGTGGTCAGCTAGGCGAGTAGCTCGTCAATTAGGCCGGTCTGATTGTGTTGTGAGGAGGTGTTGGGACCAGTGGACCCGAGAGATGTCATGTACACGAAGACCAGGCTCAGGACGCCCTCGACAGACCAGTCGTCCAGAAGACAGCCACATTGTAAGAAATGCACGCGTACAGCCAACTGCTTCGTCGGCTGCCATCCAGGCACAGGTAGCACCTTCACTAGGGGCCTTTGTGTCTTCTCGAACCATACGAAGGCGCCTGGCTGAAGGACAGTTGGTATCGCGGCGCCCATTACGTGTGCTGCCCTTGACGCCCACCCATCGACGCCTCCGTTTGGATTTTTGCCGCGCACGAGGAAACTGGACTGCAGCGGAATGGAACCAGGTCGTCTTTAGCGACGAATCCAGATTCAATCTCGGCAGTGATTACAATCGTGTTCGTGTGTGGAGAGCCCGTGGTGAACGCTTCAATCCTGCCTTTGCTGTACAGCGACACATCGCTCCCACAGCTGGTGTGATGGTATGGGGTGTCATTGCCTACAATACACGGTCACCCCTTGTATTGTTCCGTGGCACCATGACAGCCCAGTGGTATGTTCATGAAATCCTGCAACCACATGTGTTGCCACTCGTGTAACGGCTCCCAGGAGCCATTTTTCAACAAGACAATGCTCGGCCTCATACGGCAAGGGTGTCACAAGACTGTCTCCGCACTGTTACTACCTTTCCTTGGCCTGCCCTGCTAATTGTTTTGTCCATGAGTGTATATATACATTGTAGCATCACGATAGGTTGTTAACGCAATTCTCTGAGTCTTTTTAAAATTTACTACTATGGAATTCATGACCAAGAAAGACAGAGTCCTAATTATAATGAAAAGGCAAATTCTTAAACAGAAACTTAACAAGGAAATTTATTTACAAAAAAATTTAACATTAAAAGGGTACAACATATTTAGTTAATTAAAGTGCAAGTGTAACAACGCACTCTCCGGGACCCAGCTAGTCCCAATCAGGAGCTTAAAAAACACGTCTGTCTCGCTCGATGTTACATGACAATATCCCTAAAATTCTCCAACTCTTTGACTATCTCCCGTGGTGTTTACTTTGTCGGCGTCTATCCCCATTCCTCGAAAATGCGTCTGTTTTTCAGAGAGGGGGCCGGCAGCTTTGTTGGTGACAGTTCTTCGTATCGATGCATAATTAAGCCATTTTTATGGCCCGACGATGTCAACTCGTATGAAGCTATTGCCAAGAAAGACAGCTTTACGACGATGGTGCGAGACGCTTGCTTGAGAACCCGATATGCATGGGCTTAACTTTCAAGCCAAAATCTCTGGCGGCATTAGCTGGTATCGTTTTTTAATTCCCCACAGAATTTTAGAATGCAGGGGTACGCATGGCTTGTGTTTTATAAATCTTGCAGCTGTGGAAGGCTCTTCGCAGTTCGTGGGAACCGCACAAAACACGTGACGTTACAGCTTATATGTATGTCAACATTTTGACGCATTTTGGTACTTTTCTGTTTAAATGTTTACTGCTTGTCCAAGCGATACAGACTGGATTTGGCGCGCTGCTAAAATTATAACTCGCGAGGTTCGGACAGTCGGTTTTATCGTCTGAAATTTTGCTTTCCGGAGGACCGTTATGGAGGACCGTAATCTTACGTTAAAAAATGAAAGACTTGACTCGATTGGCATTAAATATCTGTTATACGGCCCACAACAAAAAATTTAAAATTACCATTTTGAGTATCAGTTTTAACCCGTTTCACCTCAAATAACACAGCGTAGCTTAAAAACACTTTTGAGGCTTTGTGATGGACAGCATGTGTCGTACCTTTTTGCGAGTGGAAAATCAACGTCTTTTGATGTTTTAAATCTATAGGGCTAATATAGCAGCTTAACTTTTTAGATACTAAGAGTTTAGTGACACTGCTTCATTCATTCCAATATATCTTTTACAGATTTTCCCTACATGCAGCAATTTCGATATATTAGGAGTGTTATATGAGGACTATATTTATGACAATACAGGAAAAAAAATCCTGAATACCATTCATATGAAACGGTAATTAAAAAATGAAAGATTTGGCACAAATTGGCGTTGAATAGCTGTAATACAGCGCAAAACAAAACATTGAAAATGACCATCTTGAGGATCATTTTTACCATGTTTTTATTAACTTGCTTTCTTGTTTGTTTGTGTCTTTGTCCATTACAAATCTTGCAATTGATTTTTAACTAACTTCCCGACTATCTAGACATTTGAAACTTTTAGAATAGCTCAGAACACTATGACAATGCATTTTTTAATACTTTTAGCCATCTTTAAGCAGAATTGAATTCTTTTTCAGTTAATTTTGTTTCGTAGACTGGTGCAGCCATCTATCGACCGGGACGGGAACGAAAAGTTAAACGCAAGTTAACTTCCAATTATTTTCATTTTCTCTCAAGTTGATGGGATAATTCATCAAAAAAAATTTAAAAAGTATTTATTAACATAAAATTGTCAAGTTTATATGATTGAACAGAAAATTTAAAAACATGGTATATAAAAAGTTCTGTTTATCTTGTAATTATTAGCCGTTACACTTGAGATAACACAGTGTGGTTTTAAAACATTTGTAAAGCTCACCATAAGTCGTAACTTTCTGTGAGTGGGAAATTAATGCCTTTTGATTTTTGATATCTATAGACCTTATTTAGCTACTATGAGTTTAGGTTCATTGCCTCATTCTTTGCAATATATCTTCCATATATTTTCCTACATGCAGCCATTTCTATCCTATAATGAGTTATAATGAATAACTGGCTTCTCATTTTTATAACTGACTTCAATTTCTTTTTCTTTCAATCAGCAATCTTGCAGTTTATAACTATACAAAATATATAACTTCTCTAATTTTTATGTATAATGAGTTTTATTAATGCTCCGTTATTGAAACATAGTGGTAATTAGTGCATTTAAATGGTATTAAAATCGACATTATTCCCCACAGTAATAATGTTTAATTGTCAATATTCATACACAAAAAATATATATTTTTAATATCCTAAATGCATAGAAAGCATAAAAGCAACTTAAACAGAAATGTTCATTCAGAGAATCAAAATGGAGATAACATAAATGTCCTGTTCATTCACTGCATTTTTTATTTTCTCCTCCAAGAAGCGTTAGGGAATATCTTTTTCTAACAGCCGTCCTCCAAACAAATATCAAAGTGTCTTTCAAAACGAGACTGTCGCCTCAGTTTCCTTTTAATCGTACTATGCCTTTTTAAAATATATTATGCATTTTACAAAGGAGTAAACAGCATATATTTTAAATGTGAAGGACTCGAATTCTTGCTGAAAAAAAAATAAATCTTTAAAGATCGTGTGGAAAATATTTTTAAATTTCTTTAACTTCAAAATCAAATAGAACTTTTAATTCTAACGTCTAACTTTTAAAAAAAGTATCTAAAGATTTATTGCCTCAGTAAACTTCTTCAAATCTTTACTTATCACTTTCATATTCCTTTGAAGTTTTGATTTACATCCTAACTCACCATACTATTTGAAATATAGTAGGAGCGAAAAAGGAACTTATTTATAACTTTACGATTGGTTGAACGATGCAAAACTCGGTGTCATCCAAAGAAGCCTTCAAGATGTTGTTACGGTTGGGGTTACTATTAAAACACGATTCCCTTGACAATTAATCATTTCAGCAAAATTTTATCGATCAGTCCTTAAACTTTAATAAAGATAAAAAATAGAGATCATAACTGAAATTCTATACAGTAGTGTTAAAAATTTGCTTCAAACTTGTAAATACCTTTAAAATTGATTAAAAAATAGTTTTGCCACTTTAAATAACTAAGCATTAAGGCTGCTGTGTGCTAACCCTATTGGATTTGCTCACCTCAATTTTTTACCTATGGAGAAAATTTGTCCAAGGATTTGCTGACTTGGATTTAAAGATTTTTTTTTTAAAAATTGTACTTCGTAATAGAGAAAGAAATTTATTCAACGAAAGTACAAAGTAATATAACTCTGTTCAAAATGTATTTATAAGCCATATAAATGCAAAATTAAGGGGGGAGTTCAAAACTGGATCGCAAGGAGGATTTAAAAAATTTCAATTTTTAAAATATAAAATTTTATAAGGTGTTTAATATAGTTATACTTTATTGAATATATGGGCAAAATTTCATACCTCTGAGGTAAAAATTCAAAAATCGCTTTGTAATGTCCACTATCCCCTTAAAATAGGAGAAACAACTCTTATTTTCATTGCAAACATTTAGTCTTTTTTAACAGAATGAACAACATTTCTTGTTTTTCTCAAGATGTCTGCTTTTTGAGAAGCCGATAAATCAACGGGTAAAATTTCTGATCCTTTTAACCGTGTGATTAATTTTGTTTAACTCTAAATATTTGATAAACTCTTCCGAAACCATCTAAAGGCTATTTTAACCCGTTCAAACCTTTGGAAACTATAATTTTGAATATTTCCCGAAAACAAGCGGAGAAACTAAAATGTAAAAACATCTTATCTCTCGTCTTACGTCTCGCAAAAATTTATTTCAAACTTTCCAATGGTTTTTTCTAATATGCTCCAAACTAATTTATCTTTCTTCAGTGTTGATTAGATTTGCTATAAGCAAATTTATACTTTAATTGGTATTTTTATTTCGAAGTATTTTTTCAGACTGTCTCAAAGTTCTCCTTTCTTTTCTTTTTCTAGCTTCGCCAAATAAATGCTCTGGAGCAGCAGCTTCCCCGGAATGACTCTGCCCGTGAAATAGCTGCAAGGGATTCAAGTCGGAGATGCACCAGCGGTTCTACATCGAGTTCTGAACGGAGCTTGCAGCTAAACCGACGTCTGCAGTCCGCCGAGGGCACCCCCGCGGGACGATCGCACCAGGCGAGCAAGAGGGAGGTTCGAACGGCCAAGAACTTAGCCATTATCGTAGTCTTTTTCATGATATGCTGGATGCCCCTGTACACCGTCAACTGTGTCCAAGCATTCTGCAGCAGCTGCAAAGTGCCCATTTGGCTGTTGGACGCTTTCATCGTACTCTCGCACGTCAATTCAGCCCTCAACCCATTCCTCTATGCGTATCACATGACTGACTTCAGGAATGCCCTGAAGCAGCATTTCTGGTGCGGTGCGTCCGACGACAACAAATGCACCTTCAGGATGAAACCTCGAACTGTGGAGATGGAGACATTGTCGGCCCCAGCTCTCAACAAAATGGCAAACAAGATTCCGGAATCGAAGGCCGAACCAAAAACGCAGTTTACAGACCTGAGCTAACAGATTTGACGCGAAGAAAGACTTATACAAGACATTTATTAGCGACAGATAAACTTATTAGTCCGTGAGGCTATGCTGGATGAAACATTACATATCTCAATTATGACAGAGCCTGGGTTTTCATGAAATTATTTCAAACGTGTACGCAAGTCATAAAAGGGGACAATAACTGTAAATATATGAATAACAGTTTGATCACGAGACAAATATTACCTGATATGACTTAAATTGATGTCGATCTTTTGACCTCACCTTGTTTTGTGACGTGATATTGAACTTTGTAAGTCGGGATGCAGAGACATAAAGAAGCAGTCATCAGACTTAACCATAAGAATGAAGCACCGGTATATGCTTTCTTAGATTTCCATAGCATGGACTTCTTGAATCAAACTTTGGCAACTGTAAATCAAAAATCATTGTCATGACGAGTAAAATTCTGTATGTGGCGTACTTCGTAACTTGTAAAGAATGTTTTCCTTGTCAAGCCGAATGAACAAATATGGAAATGCTTGGAGTAAGATTCCTAAACATTCATATCTGGTCGCGAGTACTTAATTTTACATATCCGATCTGTCATAGTTTCAAGATTAAGTGTTGCATCTAAAGGGGATTCATTGATCTCTGCACTGTATATAAAGTTTCGTGTCTGGAAAGTCTATAAACCTGATATATGTATTGTACTGACTGTTAATAAATGTTTATTTATTTTGTATAAGAATATTAGCATTAATGATAAGAACTGTGACCTCAGAATTTTAAAAACAGTATTTTTTTCAGCAAGATCTTTTTTAGAGAAAGGCTTTCAATAATTTTATAAAATGTAAATGAGAGTACATTGGACTGTTCAATTCATAAAACTTTAAAAGAAATTTTTAATGAAAGTAAATGCTTTTTATGGAATATCTACAGCGTAATTTTAATTATATTTCGTAAAATTGATCACTGTTAATTAATTACAATACATAAATTTTTGTAATATGAGGGAGCAACATTCATTTAAGAATGAGAAATACTTAGCAATTTTTCAGGTGCTAACCTTTATTTGTTACTCTGAATTCGAGAACATTCAAATTAGTATTAATTTAAAATCGACCAAATTTATTTTAAGATTTTAATTCTCCAGCGTAGTTTTAATTATATGTCGTAAAATTGATCACTGTTAATTAATTAATTACAATACATACATTTTTGTAATATAAGGGAGCAACTTTCATTTAAGAATGAGAAATACTTAAAAAAAATTTCAGGTGCTAACCTTAATTTGTTACTCTGAATTCGAGAACATTCAAATTAGCATTAATTTAAAATATACCAAATTTATCTTAAGATTTTAATTTTCGAGATATCTGTTTAAATTTCTTTTTTTATTGTTTTATTTATAAAGTATTAAAATTTTATAGTCAAACGGTTAATTTATAATTTATCTTTGTAGTCTTTTAAAAATGATACCACAAAAATCACAATTATATTACTCTAGGAAACTACCACTTGAGGAACTTGATTGATATGTATTTGATAACAGTATATCCGCCATTAAAATTTTTCAAATACATTAAACATCTTTATTCTCCATTTTTATTCCCATAAATCGATAAAACAATTTAACTATCTTTATGAAGAATTTTTCCACCTTATTTAAATGTGATTTAGCAGGAAATTTATTTTGTCATTTCTCTCTAAGTATTGACTAATCGGTATCCAGATTTTAGACTTGGTAACATAACTATTCGCATAGTAATAAAATTTGTGTTTTGAATTTAAAATGACGACGATGATATCATGTATGAGACTAGTTATTATTGATTTTGTTGAAATTTCATCATTATTCGATTAGTAATAAAATAAAATTCCGATTATTATTTTGAGTATATAATTCGGATTATATTATTCTATTTTCGGTTATATAATTTTGATTTATTTATTTTGATTTAAATATAATTCGATTAGTATAATTAACTATTCTTTTAGATATAAAATTTCTGATCTGAATTAAAATTTAACGTTGATGATATGTATGAAAAGAGCAGAATTATTACTGTTTAATTTATTGAGATTCTACTGTTAAGCATCATATAATTTGTTTGTTATCTTTCCATTGTTTCAAAGATCAACAGCAATCACAACAGAAATATTCTGAAAAACTTCCACTTGAGAAACCGAATTGATAAGCCCATGGTAATAACAGCTATGTATCTTGAGAAATAAAGTGAATCTTTTATTTAAATATATCAGCATAGTATTCTATAATACTGTTTCATCCATTATATAATTCCGTGAACTATAGAGAAGTCAAACATAAAAATGCGCATCATATCTACTTTTCAAGGATCTGATAAGTCTGTGATTTTTGTATTCATTGGTATTCATTAATTTATTTATTACTCTATTCTGTGTGTTATGTGTCAGACTTTTAAAGAGCTTTATTTCGTGATTGTTGTGTTTATTTTGTGTTATTTCAAAACTGTCTATACAAGTTCCTTCATTTATTTTTAACTGTCAGATGTCTGTTAATAGTCATCAATTTTGAGTGCAAATATTGCTCGTTTTATGTGTTCTATATCTGTGAAACAAATGCAAATGGAAACTTTGTGGTGTAGTCTATTTTGATGTAATATACTAGACGTTTGAATTAATTTAGTTGTATGTGTAATAAATTTTTACGAAAAAAATTCATCTTGAAATTTTTCTTCGATTTAACGCCATGCTTACAACTTTATTTTCACCTCGTTGAAGTCACATAGAATTCACAAATAAGTACAGTGACCACCGCTTATAGTGATCAGTGGTTATAAGAATCAACCGTTTATAAGAATCAATATCGCAAAAACAAATGTATTATTTCCATGTTAAAATTTTCGCTTTAAAGAATCAATCCACCGGTTTTAAGAATCAGCTTACATTCTTCGCTTTCCTTTCATTTTTCCAAAAAAGCCACTTAAGCCCTCAAAAGGCACGAAGTTCTTTCTTCAATTTTTTTAATGAAAGAGTGATAAGATGGGATGGAATACAGTCGTAAAATGCACCCCTTTCTTTGTTTGACATAACATAATAATTTCCCCTTAAACGCTTTAGCACAACACTGTCCTATTAGCTTGACCCGGGGGCATCTTTACCATCCGGGTCCGATTTCACTTTTCTCCACTGACAAACAAAGACAGGGACTCTTTTTTCCCACTTCCCACATACTGGTTGTGGATTCCTGGACCCTGAAACACACAAATCTTCGGCGAAGTGTCCACCACTACCACTTAGGAAAACCTGACATTAGTAGATTCAGCGCGTTATCAAACCGTGAAACGTAAGATAGAAGGTGAATATTCGTCTATTGGTATTGAAAGAGGTATAAACAGCCACCTGAAAACTTCATTACGTCAAACTACCATAGAAAACTTTTTCTTGCTCCCTTCCTGTAGTTGAAATGTTAAAACTGTTATGCAGGTATGTTGTAACAAATATTGGATTTTTTTCTTCTCTTACTATAATTATATGTATCTACTTATAGGTGTAGAAATTAAGTTGTATTTTTAAAATTATAAAAAATAATTTTAATAAAAGATAATTAACGTAAATTAAAGAGAATTTTATGGTAAATTATCTAATATGTGTATATATAGGTGTGTGTTTGCCTGTCCAAAAACCTAAATTTCGGCTATAAGAAGCAACCGCTTATAAGAATCAAAAACAGTAATAACAAACGTGATTCTTATAAGCGGAAATCACTGTATTTTGTGTAAGAGTTGTTTTTCAAAAATATTTTCAAAAATGCTAGAATTTTCAAAAATTTTCCATACGCATTAATTTTCTTCCGATTTCTTCTAAATTTCTCAGATTTGTTAATTGAAGTGTTTGTTATAAAACTGTGCATTATTCTTTGAAACTACAATTTTTTTTCAAATTTATAAACGATAAGAGAAAGTAAAAACATGCAAAAAAATTTACAGGCAAAACAGAAAAAAATATTTAAGATTTTAGATTCATACAAAAAAATTAAAATGCACAGTTATGTTTATATACATATGGTAAACTTAAATTAAAAAAATTAAAGTTTTTAATTGATATCGAATGCGCATGGAACATTTTGAGAGAAGTTAGCATTTATTGAAAACAAACGTGAAATCACTTAGAATTCACAAATAAGCATGTTGTATAAGAGCAAGAGTTTTATTAAAAAAATTCTTCAAAAATGATAGAATTTTTCCAAAATTTATTCAAATTTATTCCAACAAAAAAAAATCATTATTTTGAATTGTGAGAGTCTTCAATGTAGTAAAACAGAACATTAACTCTATACAAAAGGAGAATAATTAAAAATTGGAAGTTAAAAAACACGAGGTTGAAAGATCCTTGTCCCCTTAAATGTGGATTATTTTGTTTAAAATGCGAGATATTTGCCATGATATTTTAAAAAGGTTATCCTACCTGATTTTCCATGGATTCTAAAAAAAAAAAATTATTTCACTTGCAATTAATAAATGCTTATCAAGCAAATGACAGCTTTTGTTATTCGAAGAACATATATGGCCTTACTGAAATAATGGACCAACTCCACTTTTTAAAAAAATGGAGTTATCCTCACTTTCATGTTCATACAAGTCATTTCTATCTCATTTTAAAACTGGTACACCTCCAGCTTATTTTTGCTGTTAACAGAGGGCAGCACAAATCAGACAATTTAGGAAAAATAAGCAGGGAATTATATATATAATAGCCGTTGTCTCTGTATAATACTTCCGGGCTGTACTCATCTTTCAATTGAAGCCCTCAGTAAACAAACGGCCGGTTAGGCCTAATTTCAATTTCAGATGTGGATCAGAATTTTTTCTTACCTAAAAACTAATATCTTCTCCATCAAATCACGTTTGTTCAGCCTATTTTTCTATAAAACATTCAGAACTAAAAAAAAATGGATGCTTTTAGCTGTATATTTAACAGTTTTTAAAAATCTGTTTACTTTTACGATGAATTCTGAAAGTAAACAAACCGAATGTGCATGAATCAAGTAGCTCAAGTATTCATATCGCGTAGTGAGCTGTAAAAAACTGGATGGCAGTCTACTACTCCAATCGCATGAAAAACTAAATAAATAAAAAATAATGAAAGGGTTTGCTTTTACAAGGTGTGGATTAAATGCAATATTGTTAGATAATTCGGGATATTTTTTAACTTTCATATACTTTTTCCATTATGACGTCATTATTAGTATTATGACGTCAAAATGACGGGTTACCTTCTAGTTATATTAATAGTGGAACAACTCTATGTGGTTCTTTGTGTTTTGACGTAGCTTGATTCTTTGAAAAGATAACGGATTTTAAAGTGATCAACTGAAATATTTCAAGTTTCTCAACCACAGAATTTTCAGCACTCATTAGATTTTAAGGCTCTGTATCTCAAAATGAACAAAAATGGAATTCGCCCACTATTCAAGTAAGGCCTTCATATCTTTTGTGTCACAAAGCAGCCTTGAGTTTATAATTTACATCAAATTAGTAAATAATGTAAACTTCTAAATGTGTTACATAAAATTCTCTGTCATAGAAGGCTGTAGCATCGTGTTACTGAAACTTAAATTAGGAGGGCCCATCTATAGATATCTTTTGGCTGGTTGGTTCGTTTGAAGCTCTGCGTTCATCTTTTTTATCGCTAGAGCTAAATTGACTAAGAAATATGCCAGAGGAATCCCATTTTCAACTGTTAGTCAATAATAATTCAATTTGTAGTAAAGATGACCTGGTGTTCCGTCTAGCATCAATCATCGTTCATAGGTGCCAGCACTGAACTAGTAATTTCTTATTTTTTGTAACGGTGTGTGGCAACATTCATTTTTGTTTTTAGAAATCTGTTGTACGTGTAGCGAGCAGAGTACAGAAAAGAAACGGCTCTTGCTCAATATCTCTGTTTTTTATGTATTCTCAAAGTTTGAAGGTTTGGAGGATGTCTGGGGAGTGAAAGTTATTCATCATTCATATGTAAGACAAATCATAATTAATTCTTTATGCTATTGGGTTTTTCATTTTCCCAGCGTTGACCCATCCCTTATATTCAACTGTATTCTATTAAATGTGAAAGTATATTATATTTGTTATTATTTTGTTTCAAAGTCGAAATAAATCTTTAAAATCATTACAGTCGACAAAATCTATAAATCTCACACCTGGTCATACTATATTGGCTTAAACCAACGCTAGGAGAGGACCTCATTGATTAATTAATGCAAAATGATACAAGATCTGTGTTTAAGCCATTAAATTACGTGATTTCCGTTCTCAAAAATATTTTAGAACAGAATGGCTGAACACTTTAAGGCTGGGTAAATTATTTATTGCTTATGGCAAGTGGAATGAATTTTTATGTAAGATGGAAGATAAGAGTTGTTTTTCTTTTTATTTGGGTAGTTCAGAGAGCTGTATATTGTTCGCTATTGTAGACTTGGTGTTCGAAGAAAGGCACGTTGATCCATTGACATCGATTATAAGACCTGCAAATGAAAACAGAGATTTAATTAAAATAGTTTTTAGTATTTTTTTTCAAATTAAGATGATTCTGCCGTTTGTAAACAGGAAAAAGAAATTTATAAAGTATTCTAAATTGGAAATAAAAAATGAAAAGTGGGGATGTAAGATAATGTTTCAATCTTATCAGGAGAGTACAATGAGTTTCGTACAAAATTCAAGAAATTGAGTATATTAGTAGACCAACTATCCATCCTAAAGGCACCTATGTGAAACTCTCATGACTGAGGACAGCCGCATGAAAAGAATATATCTTTGCTTAAGGCTGCTGGGTTCTGATCCTACTGGATTAACTCACCTCAGTGTTAACCTATGGAGAAAAGGTGCCCAAGGGTTGCCGACTTGGATTGAAAATTTTTTTAAAATTCTATTCAGTAATAGAGACAGAATTTTAACACCTTAGGTCATATTAATTTTAAAAAAAAGGTAAAAAATATTTTAAAATATTATTCGGGGTGGTGGAAATCTGATATAGTGTGCTGTAAACGCTTCTAAATTCTATTTGTTGACGAAATTTCTAAAATGAATCCTGTTGCAAGGTGCAGAAAAGTTCAGGCTATCTGGAAATACCATTTTTATTGGATTATCAGCATTGATGTAGCTGTAAATAGTAGATACATTTTCTACATAGGTGAACATTGAGGTGAGCGAATCGAATAAGTTTAGTACACACCAGCCTTAATGAGCCCACCGAAAAGACTCAAACAAGGCATCGACATTTTGTGTTCTGAACGAACCGCGTCTCCCCGTTAGCAGAAACGGCAATTTTGGCGTCTGTCTGATATAGGTACAGCCATCTGTCGGTGAAAACGGAAACTATAAACATAGAAATTCCAATTCAAAGTTTCATTGAGATAATCTCTTCATAGAAAATTCTAAGGTCACGAGGTTCATTATTGACCTTCTGTATTATTATCTTATCTTATATTTTATCAATGCAATCCCCTACAGGATTAAAATTATAATAATTCCAAAGGATCGTCTAGGAAGTGTTTAGCTGTCGCGTAAGTTCGTTTGGATGTGCTTTGATGATTTTAAAGGGTATAATCAAAACTGTAGTTAAAATGTTTGTACTTCTTTTGGTTTCTTCTACTTTTTTTAATGAGTACATTAATACCACTCGGGTATCCTTATCTTACGATGACGACTCTGTGGATGAAGGCCATAATAAGTATTTAATGCTGTCTGATATCACCACGTTTGTTTAATATTTACTTCGCATGCGTCGGAGCACGGTGCCACTGGATTAATGAGCGGCCTTCACAAAAGCCTGTTTCTGCTGAAATCCCTAGGGCGTTTAGTAACTATTTCTCAGCGAACCATTATTACAAAGCGAGTAACGCAGCTTCCCCTCACTCGCTCCTTGTGTTGTCATGGAAATGTTTGTCGGAAAACGAATTCAAATTCTTCGAATTCGTCAGCGTAAGACAGAAGCCTTTTCTCGCCAATGCTATACTCTTTTTTTTTCTAATTGAAAGCATCGACATTTTTAAATAATGAATACTGTTTTTTCACTTCATTTCCATTGTCTGGAACTCACAGCTAGTCTTGAAATCCCCCAAAATAAATACCAGTAGATGAGATGCCTTTTTTTCTTTAGACGAAAGGTATGTTATTTGTAATTTCTCTACCTGAATACTGAAAATTATGAACACCTGAAGTTGTAGAATAACGGGGTTCAAATTAGTCGGGAAGCAGGGAATACAGTAGAAATCCTCACTGATACAACTGGAACCTCAAACATATTGTCAATGAATGATGGAAGGACATTTAATTAAAACGAGCAGAACTTAAATGTCACTAACAAAATATTATTGGTATTTTTTTCTTAATTCTAACAGATTATTTGATAATAGTAGCCAATGGCCAATTTCTTGGAAAACATGGGTTAAGGCTACTATGCACTAACCGTATTGGATTCGCTCACCTCAGTGTTAATCTATGGAGAAAATGTGTCTACTATTTACAGCTATATAAATGCTGATAATCCAATAAAAATGGTATTTTCAGATAGCATTAATACAGCAGAGTGCGCTTAAAATCCTAATTGCAAAATTACCTAAAGGTTCAAAAGACCAACTAGAATTAACATACTCATTTAAAATATATTCTCTTAAACCATCGTGTTCAGATATTCAAAATTCAAACTTAATAAAATAATTACAGATTCTAGCGCAAAGCTTCCTATGGTTGTTCGCATTAGATCTGTAAACGTCAGCATTACTTACAACAATGAAGTCTTAATAAATCACAGTTGAACAGCGTAGTGACTACAAATCGTGTTCAGCTCGCTGATTGGTAAAAACACTTCCATATGATGTCAGTAGTGCTGACGTTGACGGATGTGATGTGAATATCTCTTTAGTCCATTACTGCTGATGCATAAATGACCCACACACACATATATATAGGTGATTATCAAAATAATGGAAACACTAAGGAACAGCATCAAACCTTTTATTCAAACGGTATAAGACCACTTTTGGCATGAAATACCGCCTGAATTCACCTAGGAACAGATTTGTACAAGTCATGAATGGTAGTTAAGGGAGTATCATGTCATTTTTCATGGAAAAATCATGAAAGTTACTGAAAAGATGATGGTGGAGGATATCGATACTTGACTATATTCTCTAAAACAGACCACAGTGTTTCGATGATATTGAGGTTGAGGGACTGTGGAGGTTAGAGAACATTTTTTAATTCGTTTTCATGTTCCTCAAACAAGGACTTTACAGTACTAGGGTGGATGGATAGGAGCATTATCATCGTGGGAAACACAATCTCCAACAGGAAAAACATTTTGCATCAAAGAAGGAACCTGGTTGAAGTAAAAGTTCGACATAGTCCTTCCCAGTCAATCTGCATTTTAGGGTTACAATAGGTATTTCAGAAAACCATGAGTTGCCTGCCCAAACCATGTCAGATTCGTCCCCACGATTGACACTTTGCATAAGACAATCAGGGTCGTATACTTGTATGGGTGTTCTCCTGACATACGGACGTACTTTGGTGTGGAACAGTGTGAATGAGGATTCAAATGGCCAAATGACTTTCTTCATTATATCAATCGAGCAGGATTTGTGTTCGTGACATCACTGGGAATGATATTTTGCATTCACATTTGTTAAAAGTGGCGTGAGAATTGCCACTCTGCCGTAAATGTTTTGTTTGTGAAGTTCCCTCTAACCTGCAATGGTTGATACTGAAACATGCAGATGCAGATTGAGCTCTATGGTCAATATGGTTGCAGTTGTCTTCTTTTTTCATGGCATAATTTGCTTCAATACTCTTCGGTCTCTTTCACTCAGCTTCCCCTTTCGTCTACAATTCTGTTTCACTGACGAAGTTTATCCTTCCACTTTGTAAGCTGTCATGACTTCCGATACCATAGCTCAAGAAAAACTCAAAACCCTGGAGGCTACCATAACAGATGCTCTAAGTAGACAGGCACCAACAATTTGATCGCTATGAAAGTCTGCAGAGTCTGATATTTTACACTTCTTATAAGATGCACGATGACAACAGCTTCATTGCTGCTACCTGATAGTATAATTGTATGTCCATTATATTCTTAAAAAAACACTGGTGGACAAATATGTTTTTTAAGGAGTTGAAAAGCACGTTCATAAACACTACTAATAATGATAGGTATTTTCATTATCTTGATAACCACATATATATATATATATATACAGAGGCTGTTCGCACATTTTTTAGACGATTTTGGTAAGCGGTAATAAAAAATCGTTTGCTGCAAAATAAATAATTGCAATTGTACTATGTTTTTAAAAGTCAAAATTATCGTCTGCGGCTTGAAAGTTTTGTTTTTATTCAAAATGGCGTTTTTAACAAAGCAGTGGTTCGAAGGCTACATTTATGCTCTTTCCGAAGAGGAATATGCATACTCCGTTATCCAAAAACGATGCGAGAGTCATGGTTTTGTGATATCTAAAGTGTCGATAGGTAATATCGTCAACAAGAAAGGAAAAAAACATCAAATTGGAGCCTCAAGTGGGACAAAAATTCCAAACAAGTATCCAAGGAAAAAACGGACATCTTTGACTATTGCAAAGGTACGTTGTTTAATGTTAAAAGAAAATCCCCCTAGTCAAAGGACAGTTGCAAAATCATTAATCTGCTCGGTGTCTACTATAAACAAAATGATAAACGTTGATTTAAATTTTAATAAAGCGAAAAAATGCAATGTGCATCGTCTTCTTCCAAATCATATCGCTGAACGCAGGACACACTGCAGAATTCTATATGAGAAACACTTAACCAAAGAAAAATGGAAAACAATTGTCACAATAGATGAATAATGGGTGTATTTAAATGACTGCAACAAAAAAAAAGCCATTTATTATCATAAAAGGGGAGAAAAAAATTTAAGTACATGGTTCAAAGAATCGAAAGAAAGTTTTTCTAAGGGATTCATGATTGTTGCTGGTTTTTCTTATAATGGCAAGTTAAAAATAAAGAGAGTGGGAAAAAATGTCAAGATTAACTCCAAATACTATCAGGAACATATTTTATCGCCAATTTTTCTGAATGAAATACCATCGCTTTACCCACAGTGCCATCAATCTGTGAGACTCCATCAGGACAAAGCTAGCAGTCACACATCAAAATCCACTGTAAATTTCCTAAAAGAAATGGAACAAAAAACTGGTATCAAGGCCATACCCTTCACTGATATCCCTACTAAATCTCCAGATGTATCACCTATGGATTTTTGTGCTTTCGGACTTTTAAAATCTGCATTATCCAAACGTCGTCCCAAAACCCTTACAGGACTCTGGAAAGCTGTTCAGGAGGAATGGGATAGAATACCTCTTCTGACACTTCAAAAGGCATTATTATCCTGGAAATTGCGGTGTCAGAATAAGGGATGTCAAATAGAACATTTAAAACACAAGAATTGTATGTAATCTAGTTTTGTGAATACAATATACATTGTGTAAAAATGTGTGAACATCCTCTGTATATAGCTAGAGAGAGAGACAGAGAAACCTCTCTATGGCAGCCAGTAATGGTTTCGAAAATAAGTGGCTGTTTTGAGGGGTGGTCAGCTAGAGAAGTGATATATATATATACATATATATATATATATATATATATATATATATATATATATATATATATATATATATCACATGAAGTAAAGCTTCCAAGTGTGCCGTTCAGGCGCCTTTTGTGACGTTATTATTGATAGTTAAAATGGTCGTCAATAATGGACATGTGACCTAAATGATTGCACGACAAAAATCTGCGTGTGGAAAGATGACGAAATTCAGTGAAATAATAAACGTCATTATATATGTAAAATACGGAAAATACTGTCTGAAGTGCATATCTGTTTCAAGCAAATCGATTCGAAACATTTCGATCGATATTGCATTAAGTGTTCAAAAAAGAAATTCTATTGCTGCCCTCAGAAATGAAATTATTCTCCAACGCTGAACTGGTAGTTGAGGTTTCATATTTAAAATTAAATTGAACTGAGGCATAAATAATTGTTAAAACCAGATAAAATATCAAGTGATCTGATCGTAGCAGTTTAGTCAGGTTAAGGCAGTTGTTTACTTACCCTATTGAATTCGCTCACCTCAATGTTGACCTATGGAGAAAATGTGTCCATGGATTGTCGACTTGGATTTAAAGATATTTTTAAATTGTGCTTCTAATACAAAAAGAAATTTTACACCTTGGCGCATTTTTCGTTTTTTCAAAAAAATTCAAATAATATTTTTAAATTTAAATTATTCGGGAGAAAATCTGGTACAGTGTGTTTTAAACGTTCCTAATTTCCTTTAGTGAACGAAATTTATAAAATGAATCCTGTTGTAAGATACAGAAAAGTTCAGGCTATCTGAAAATACCATTTTGATTGGATTATCAGCATTTATGTAGCCGTAAATAGTAGACACATTTTCTCCATAGGTTAACACTGAGGTGAGCAAATCCAATAAGGTTAGTACACAGTAGCCTTAAACTACCAAGTTCGACCGTGACATTATGTGGAATATTATTTATAAGTTACTTTGTCCATAACGAAGTTGCCTTGATTGATAAAGTATTCATAACAAAGCTTCGATAAAGGAAAATCGGTTTGCCAGACAGGGACCGATGCAAAAAATTAGTTGTATTATCCATGAAGATATTGAAACCAGATTACAAAATTTGTCTTAGAGACTCTCCTGTCAGTACTCTAAGTGACTCTGAACAATGTATGGATAACAAGCATATCGACGAATGTACTGCATTAATGGCTTTTAATTCTATTGTTCTGAAGTATTGGGAAGCTAGACTAAGGTAATGGCTTAGTGGCCAGATGCCTAGAATTTGTATAAATAAATAAATATTGAAACCAGAGCCGGGCCAATCCATTGTGACGTCTGAGGCAAGTTTTAAAAATGGCGCCTTTACAACTTTTTGGGGAGACTCTTTAAATAATGAATTTATCTCTATTAGAAATAGTCTAATTACTTAACAGAATAACGGACATTTTGGGAAAAGTATGCATGTTTTGAAAAAATATAAAATTAAAAAAATTAAAGAACTTTAAAAAAGTAGAAAAAGTAAATGAATTTTAATATAATTTGTTATGTAATAAAAATAATTTCTCAATCATTCTTCGAGTCTTTATGGCAGCAAATTGTTTGATCATCTATAATTCTGTTTGATCTCTATATATTGAATCTCTATTTAATCTCTTCTGCTTGATCTCTATATATTGAATCTCTAATTGATCTCTATGAATTATAGTTTGATCTCTATAATTTATTTTTTTCATACCATCTTTTCTATAGAAATTAATTGCTAAATTATTCATTTGCTCTCAAACTGTTGTTGCTCATAGATAATTCTTAAATATATTCAGTTTAGAAAAACGGTACTCTGCTGCTGTTACAATAACAGGTAGGATTAGTAGAATTCTTAGAGCTACAACGATGTTTGGAAATAGGCATTCACAAATTAATTTTCCTAATCTGAAATTCAGGAGTTAAAAAAGTGGTCCTAATATTCGCTTATATTTGTATGCAGGGTGTCCGGGCTAAAGGTACCCAAAAGTGATGACTTATTTTTACGGAACTACCCATAAGAATTTAAATAGAAAGAACATCTCACCAAGTTTTAATATCAATCATAAACTTCGATCATAGTGTCGTAGATTTCGAAGTGTGCACCTTTTGTAGCACTAAATAGTAATCCAGTTCTCTCCAAGTGTTTCGTAGCATATCAGGACTTATTAGACGAATTGTTTGAATGATACGCTTCTTCAACTCATCCATAGTTTCAATTTTTTGTTTATGGACAACTAACAAAAAAGGTCTAATAACTCCTGATATGCTACGAAACACTTGGAGAGAACTGGATTACCATTTAGACGTTAGTCGTGATACAAAAGGTGCACACATCGAAATCTGTGATACTACTAGCTGAAAACCCGCACTTCACTACGGAGTACATTCAAATTAAATACAACGGTCAATGTATGCAATTAATACCAAAAAAACTATATATATATATATATATATATATATAATAGTAAGGGGTATTTTTATAGACAAAATAATGTAGAAGAAAATATTCAAATTAAATCTAATAGGACATCTAGAGAATATAGTACAGTTAATATAGTGCAGTTTGAGGAACATAATATCTTTTATTGCATTTTAATATTTTTGGATAATGTCCAATCGTCTGCTGCATTAGCAAGAAAAAAAAATATTTTTCTTTTGTCTATTTAGTTGTTATGCACGTGACGATAAATTTATTTAATGTACCAGAAAAATAAATCACGTGATCAGCATTTAATAAATTAAATTCTAAAAATAAATCGTTAAAAATTCACAAAAAATCGGAAAATGAAGGTAAAGATTTGAAAAACATTTCATTTTAAAGAAATTTTTATGATCTTTCTCGTGATATAAATTTTATAACCCTCAAATTATTATTTTATATGCAAACTTAAAAAAGTTACAAAGACAGCTTAAAAATTTAATTTTAAAAATCTAAGAAGAATTTTTCAAAAATCTTTCTTAGTGCACCCCTACACTATAAGAAGAATCGCCATGCAAAATTTCAGCCCTTTAGGTCCAGCGGTTTGGTCTGTGCGTTATCTGTCAGTCAGTGAGTCAGTCAGTTACGGAACTGTTTTATATATGTAGATAGGTGATAGAAATCTATGATTGATATTAAAACTTGGTGAGATGTTCTTTCTATTTAAATGAATTTTTTAAAGTTTGAATGGGTAGTTCCGTAAAAATAAGTCATGACATTTGGACAGCTTTTGCCCGGACATCATGTATTTAAATGAATTTCTTCATTTATTAAATTAAACTACTGATATTTTTTCGTTATTCATTAAAATCTTTGCATCTTTACTCTTTCTCATTTTGGAGTCTGTTTCAATATAGCGCTGAGGCGGTCTCCTTGCCGTCTCACCTATGGGACCGGCTTTGATTGTAACAATAATAAAAAGAAAAGCCGAGGCGTCAGTTTGAGTCTCTAAGTTGGAATTACACACACGGCTATCTCAATATCGGCCCAAGAGATCAAAATTGCAAATAAACATATAACAATAACATGGATGTAATAAGATTTGGACAACAGACGTCACAAAAAATATAAGTGCTGGCTAGAATATACCGATCAAGCTTTCATTCTGATTGGGCTGTACGTAATGTCACTATAATTATTCGTCTTTTCTTCCTTATTTGAATGTATCTTGCTGAAACTTTATAAAGGAAAAGGGTTGAATATTTACTTAAATAACTGCTTGGGAATTTAACAACAATGATTTGTAACTAAATGAAAAACTAATGAAAGAAAATAATGATTTTCCTTGTATGCTTTTTACGTTACTTTGAAAAGCCAAACAAACTACCTATGCAGTTTGTCTGTACGTATCTGCAGGTGGCAATGAAATTAGTTAATCAGGATAAACCTTTGCAATAAAACATCGACTCCATAGTTGGTATTCCAAAATGACGTCAAAGCAAAGAAGCAAAATTGTTATTTTCTCTTTAGTGCGGTAGTTTTGTTTTTGTTTTTTGGTTCAAAACATAAAACTTAATTGTTGTTAAATAATCAAGCACCAAAGAGCAAATAAATGCTACTTCTCTGATAAAGATTCATTATAAGATATCCAGGGGGGGGGGGGGGGGACCTGGATATCGCCCTAAATGACGTCACCGATTTTCCAGTTAGTTTGCGGATTTGCCGCTCCATGACGTCAGATGCATAAAAATCAAATATCTCTTTTCTAAAGTAGATGAATAGGGGGTTTGGAAATTGACATTCTTTAATGCAATTTGTAGAGGGTTTTAGTGACCCTAATTAATAATTCTTTTGTAACAGTAAGGGCCTGTTCACATAGGAATCCGTTGCGTTGCGTTAAGGAAAAGATGACGTTGAGACGAAAATAAACCAATCATAGGCGTTAAAAATTTCATTGCTAATCGTTTGGAGGCAAAGGGCCTGTTCACATAGGAGTCCGTTGCGTTGCGTTAAGGAAAAGATGACGTTGAGACGAAAATAAACCAATCATATGCCTCCAAACGATTAGCAATGAAATTTTTAACGCCTATGATTGGTTTATTTTCGTCTTAACGTCATATTTTCCTTAACGCAACGCAACGGACTCCTTTGTGAACAGGCCCATAGAGTAACGTTGGTTAGATACTTCATATTTTTGTTTTTCGACCCAAGACGTCCTGCTATTAAAGGTTACTGAATTTCTTTTCTTTTTGAGGTATTGACTTTCAAGTTTAATTATGCTTTGTTGTATATCAGAGAGGGTTTTGCAACACAAATGTTCCTTATGTTACAAATATATTGAACGAAAACGACATTATACGAAAACGGCATCACCGGTCGTTCGAATGTCTCAAATTAACTGTGAGTCTAGCTTGGTCGTTAAAGATGTTATGCCCTGTCAGCTGATGAAAACTGTTTTGCTAAATGGGGGTATTTTTTAAATTTGAAAGTCATAAATAAAGGCTGAGGCAGTATTGAAAGCTTTTTGCTATCCCATTCCAATGATTTGAATTATATTTCTTTGATATAAAGGTAAGTAACTTTAATTTGTTGTCTCTGAATATGGATGTTTCTTGATAAATTCAAATGACTTGTAGGTGTAGCATAAATGTTAATTTAAAAATACTATGTAAGATTTATGTTAATACAGCAGGTACAATAAATGTTATAAAAGAAACAATGCATTAAAAAGTTTTCGTAGTGTAGGTAGTGTCTTTGCAATAGTTAGAAACGTGTCTGACCAATTAAAGGTATCGGAAAGTTCATATTAATATCTGACCTTGAGATACTTTCGTAAATGATTAGCAAACATGATTAACAATTCAGTGTGAAGGAGGTAATTTCAGTAACAGTCTTGTTTGAACAACTGCAGCACAAAAGATTTATGATATAATTTATCGACATTAACGGTATGGTGATATCATACTGTAAAAATTAAATTTTTTAAAACAGTGGAAGACAATTTGTATGTAGAAACACAAGAAAAGTTTGATGTAATCGAAATCTTTTCAAAGAGTTAATAATTTCGCCCCCTGTTATTTATTTTCTTTTTTCAATTAAAATATACTTTACATGTTTAGAATCTGAAGAGGCAAAGAAATAAAGTATAACGCAGGATTAATTGAATAAATACGCTGTTTACGTCAAAAACGCATTTTAAGGTCTAATAAATATACATTTGACTGTAAAATTACTCATGAAAGTGCCGTATAATGTACGTAAGAAATCTTATAGCGTCGCTTCATAAACGCTTTATAAGGTCTTTGACTGTAAAATACTCAAGAAAGTGTCGTATAATTAATGTACGCAAGAAATCTTACAGCGTTTGTGATAAAAACGCTTAAGGTCTAATAAATATATATATATATGACTGTAAAAATGCTCAAATAAGTGTCGTATAATGTACGTAAGTGAACATCTTATCTTAAACGACGCTATAAGATTTCACTTACATGTATTATCCTTGTAAAAAAAGAATACTTTTGTGACAGAAGCCAGATATTTTTACCTGTATTTAAAATTTTTAGGAACGTTGTTTCATAATTTCGTAGTTACATTCACTGTAAGTTGAGCTCGGCTTAAAATCTTGCTGTGCAAAATAAGAGATGTAGCTTTGATTATTTACTTTCAAAAATAGAAAAAGTTAATAATTTCATAAGAATTTAAAACATATTAATCATCTGAATACTGAACAAGTGGGAAATACAAAATGTAATGCAAATAAGACACATATATATATATATATATATATATATATATATATATATATATATATATATATATATATATATATATATATATATAGATAGATAGATAGATAGATATACATACATTTCTCTCCTGTATTATTAACTTTTATTATGATTATTTTTACTTTATAAAATTTTAGCAGTCCTCAATGAAATAAAGTATCCAGAAACAAAATTTTCGATCCAGAAGATCGGAACAAAGAGAATTACACTGAATAATGAATCCAATCTTTAGTTTTAAAAATACACTGATTTCGATGGTTAATACTCAATACATGATTCGTCATATTTTTGAAGAATTCGGACCCTTTCTAAGACCAAATTAAAAACCAAAGTTAAAAAAAGGACACTGTAAAGCGACATATTTAATATAAGTGAGCGTATTACCAAAACTTGCATCTATATATTCATAAATATTCTGATAGTCTGAAAAAATATAATATTTAATATACAATTTATAAAACATTTAATAACCATATTTTATTTTATCTTACTTTTGTCAATATTTACATCGGAAGGTATTTTAAGAATATCCATACAATCGAGCTACGATTCAGGAATTTTATTTCAAGACCATTATAGTAATTTAGTTCTATCTGAGCTCCAGTAACACGTATACCCTTTCTTTACTGATAGCTTAGTACAGACAGTGTTGTTGTTTTTTCATCAGTAGCCGTCTACTGGATGGATAATCACCACTCCTGTGAGTTGGGAAATGTGACTATTTTTGTCTCTTGTTCAAACACAAATATTTACCTTTTATATGGCATGCACGTGGTGAAACTTTAAAGATCTTAGTTATATATAACGCAATCTGCTCAATTCCCCCGCTTTGAGACCTCGATGACATTGGTTTGAGATATCCCTCATGTGAGATTCTGGAAAATTTCGATAAAATATCAAAGTTCTCGTCCTTCATCCTTCATTACCTTGCCAAGGCAACTAAAACATGATATATATCAGGTTGGTGCTGTGACCAGAAGCGTTGTTTCATGCGCAAAATTACACACACTCACACACACATATATAAATATATAGAGAGAGAGAGGTAGATAGATAGATAGATGGAGGGATGTAAGTATGTTCCAGCATAACTCTGGAACGCCTGGAGCAATTTCAACCAAATTTAGTACACCTATGATTTACAATCTGCGAAACATTACTGTGGCAGTAAGACACCCCTAGCATCTCTAGGGGTGGGCTGGAAAGGGGTGACAGGGAAAAATAATCGAAACGACTGATATTAGTGTCTAATCCATAGTTTTGGGGGTCGCTGAGATGAATAGTGATACTCTCGATGCCGTTAAAGTGCAAGTTCAACCCCCGTCGGTAGGGGTGGGGAGGGGGATAAAATGTCCAAAATGACCGAGAGTACTGTCGAATGCATAGTTTTCGGGTTCGCTGAGATGAATGGTGACACTCCTGTTGCCGTTTAAGTCTTAGTTTAGCCCCATTGGCATGGGGGGGGTGAGAAGGGGTGAAAATAAAATGTCTATAATGACCGAGGTAAACCGACATGTCCAAAATATCGGGGCATACAGTTAGTATTAAATAAATTACTTTCAGGCTATATGTATAAGTTGCGACTGACACATAAAAAAGATTTTGGGTTTAGACATGGGTCCAGTCCCCAAGATCAACAGATATGTATTCCAAAATCCAAAAAATCCCAAAGATACCCATTCATAAAATATTCCATTTTATGAAATATGCCTTTACATCATGGTTTTTAACCGTCCTTGGACCGTTTGGGGGGTCAGTGAACAGATCTTAAGGTGTCCACCGACATGAAGAATTCTAGTCCAGGAACTCGCTCATAAGGCAAAACACACATTCCAAGATTATTATTTACTTGATTTTCTTACTTGTAATGTTTGAAAATTAAAAAAATATATATACGGCCTTTGAATTTGAATTCAATAACATGGACAACTATGCAGTCGTCATTCGGCCAATAATACATCATGAAAGTACAAATACGTAATTAAATCACGATTTTTTTTGTAATAATCGATATTTTTTTGGTAATCTTTTGTATTTTATTTTATGCATATGCTTCCCATTCAAATATAATTAGATTTTTTAAAAAACTATTTGCTGCTTCATCACTTTTTCAGTTTGAAACCGTTAGTGGTATAAGTCTTTATTATCAGAAGGAGGTATCCGTATCTTTCAACCTATTATTAAATGGGTCCATGGCACTAAAAATGTTAAGAGATAATGCTTTACATGAATGGTAGTGTAAGAAAAAATTAAAAGGATTCCAAATTTCCCTGTGAATATCATTCTGGAAGCGTTTATGCGTTTTTATAGCATAGATGTTTATCTATAGAGTGGTTAAAGAAACTTAATGGCGGTGTGGGTAATTCTCTTACATTAATTTAAGGGATTCTCAAACTTTAATTAGGGTTTTAATTCAGGAACTATCTTAACCTAATCTATAAAACTGAGATTTTACTTACATAGTATACAATCTTTAAATAATCCCTGTTGCTTAAAGTTTACTGAAAATGAGGAAATATATGTGTAAATAGAATCAAAACAATATATATTTACATTGAAATATGTTTACATAAAATATGTTCTATGTTATTACATAGATAAAAATTTATATAGAATATTATCATAGAATATGTTCTATATGTTAAATCTAGATAATGTTTATATAGAATATTATTATATAATGTGTTCTATATGTTTACACAGATAATGTTTATATAGAATATTATTATCGAACATGTTCTATATGTTTATATAGATAATGTTTATCTAGAATATTATTATAGAATATGTTCTATATGCTCATATAGAAAGTTGAAATATGAAAAATAGGCACAGTCGTTTTAAAAGAATGTTTAGCTTTAGATAATTAACCTTTGATTGTCTTTCTAAAATACCTCTGTCCATGCTCAGCGATGCTGCTCATTATATTAAGTATTTATATTAGGCTAATTTATATTAAGTCAATATTTATATTAGGTAAGTTTACACTTGATTTAAATTTTGATAAGAATCGAGTGTAATTTGATAGATTTAGCTACCTTTTTGAAAGTTGAAAAGCAAAGGATACAGAATCTAGTTATGTTAACGAGAGTAAAAAATTATAACGAGTGAGGATTTTCAAGTTCTTGAAACTTTATATACTTCTATACGAAGAACTATGCTAATCCAGGATCCCTTTTATTCTTAAACTGTAAAAGAGAACAATGAAGTTATAAATACCATCAAAATAACCATCTCCATATTTGTTTAGAGCCATAAGAAAATGTAAAATCGTAATTTGCTAAAATCTTACTAAGCGAACGTGATGAATCAAATTCTATTACTGCGTTAAAGTGAAAAAACATCCTATTAACACGATGTTTTAAGGGCGTGGTTCTCAAAACTATGGTTCGCTTAACCCCAGGGGTGCGCGCGTGACATTCAGGGGTTTCACAGGCAAGGAAATCACGTGTCATTGAAAATCTTTTTCTAGTTTTACTAGAAAAGACGTCATGCAAAAACACCTATCTTGCTAAAATATTTTGAGAATTAAAAATCTTGAAATTCAGAAATAAGTACAAACTTTTACCTGAAAATACCCCACTCTATACTCAAATTTTCAAGAAGTGAATTTTTTCCTTTTGCCACTTTTGTTTAAAGCCAAAAAATACAGTTATGTCCCAACCCCACGTACATTGCTATATTATTAGCAAATTTCTTTCATTTCTCGCGTGCATTTCCAACGCAGAAGAAAAATTCTCATTTGATAACCATAATAGTTTTTATTTTACAGCTTTTTTGACACTCAATTAACTTTTACTGCTTCCTTGGTCAGCAAGGAAAATTAAGCTAAAAACGAAAACAATTTTTACGCTTGTTTTTATTTTGAAAGGATCCGGGATACATACGGATGTATTCGCTTTCACACTTTTACCTCGAAAATTAGTTGGGGGTAATTTACTAATTCGCAAGAGCCTAACAATCGCGTTATGTAAGGTGTCATGTTTGCTTTTACCGTCTCGTTACTATGTAATTTCGCGATGGACTACATTAGCTTCGCTTTTAAAAAACAAAAGGCTGATATCCTGTTTTTCTCGAAACCAATCAAGACGGCCATAAAACAGGTTTATTACGTTTCTCCTTCGCGTACTGCTATATTTTATCATTTGGAATAATGAATAAAATTACATTATTATGATAACAGGCATTTTGTTTGGATTCTGTTGAAATGGCGTTGCTGTCATATTTCTACAGCCTTAAAAGCATTAATTAATAAGTAAAATATATATGAAATATAGACGGCAAGGCTGAGTTGTTTCTCAGCCTGCTTGGTTAATTGACTTTTAAAAATCTTTAAAGATTAAACAATACTTTAATTTGAAGGGCATTTGAAACATTTTTTGGCATTAAGAGGGGAGTCTTCCCCTTTACACAAGTAGAAAAGTCAGAATTTTTTCTGTTTGTTCGAACTTCTATAACTTTTTAATGTTATTGCCCATTGTATATGAAATTTCAGAATTACTTCTCTAAACTTTATATACAGAGGCTGTTCGCAGATTTTTTAGACGATTTTGGTAAGCGCTAATAAAAAATCGTTTGCTGCAAAAGAAATAATTGAAATTGTACTATGTTTTTAAAAGTCAAAATTATCGTCTACGGCTTGAAAGTTTTGCTTTTATTCAAAATGGCGTTTTTAAAAAAGCAGTGGTTCGTAGGCTACATTTATCCGTTATCCAAAAACGACGTGAGAGTCATGGTTTTCTGATATCTAAAGCGTCGACAGGTACTATCGTCAGCAAGAAAGGAAAAAAACGTCAAATTGGAGCCTCAAGTGGGACAAAAATTCCAAACAAGTATCCAAGGAAAAAACGGACATCTTCGACTATTGCAAAGGTACGTTGTTTAATGTTAAAAGAAAATACCCCTAGTCAAAGGACAGTTGCAAAATCATTAAAATGATCGGTATCCACTGTAAACAAAATGATAAACGTTGATTTAAATCTTAAGAAAGCGAAAAAAACGCAATGTGCATCGTCTTCTTCCAAATCATATCGCTGAACGCAGGACACGCTGCAGAATTCTATATGAGAAACACTTATCCAAAGAAAAATGGAAAACAATTGTCACAATAGATGAATCATGGGTGTATTTAAATGATTGCAACAAAAAAAGAGCCATTTATTATCATAAAAGGGGAGAAAAACATTTAAGTACATGGTTCAAAGAATCGAAAGTTTTTCTAAGGGATTCATGATTGTTGCTGGTTTTTCTTATAATGGCAAGTTAAAAATAAAGAGAGTGGAAAAAAAATGTCAAGATTAACTCCAAATACTATCAGGAACATATTTTATCGCAAATTTTTCTGAATGAAATACCATCGCTTTACCCGCAGTGCCATCAATCTGTGAGACTCCATCAGGACAACGCTAGCAGTCACACATCAAAATCCACTGTAAATTTCCTAAAAGAAATGGAACAAAAAACTGGTATCAAGGCCATACCCTTCACTGATATCCCTTCTAAATCTCCCGATGTATCACCTATGGATTTTTGTGCTTTCGGACTTTTAAAATCTGGATTATCCAAACGTCGTCCCAAAACCCTTACAGGACACTGGAAAGCTGTTCAGGAGGAATGGGATAGAATACCTCTTCTGACACTTCAAAAGGCATTATTATCCTGGAAATTGCGGTGTCGAAAGATAGATCAGAATAAGGGATGTCAAATAGAACATTTAAAACACAAGAATTTTATGTAATTTAGTTTTGTGAATACAATATACATCGTCTAAAAAATGTGTGAACAGCCTCTGTATTATGTTCCTTGAATTAATTTTATTACAAATAAATAAGAATTTTATTTATGGAGTAAGAAGTTGGTGCGTTTTCTGAAAATTTCCAATTTGTACTGATACACTGCGCAGACATACAGCAACACTAATATAGTATCAATAATAATTTTTGTATTTTTGAGATGTAAAAATATTAAATAATTCTAAACCTATTTAAATACTTAAACAATATAGAATATTTACTCCGACAATCAGATTTTAAAAAAATTGCAGGTAGTATCTTCTAACGAAACTACCGCCTGTTATTTACGTAGGATTATTTATCGTTGTATGTGTATATGTATGCATGTATTATGTATATATGTATCTCTATATATGTAAGTATATATATACACATATATATGTCAAAATTTTAACGAATTTTGGTATTTTTCTATTTAAATGTTTACTGCTTGTCGAAGCAATACAGACTGGCTTTGGCACGCTACTAAAATTATAACTCGCGAGGACAGATGGACGGACGGTTTTAGCGTCTGAAATTTTGCTTTCCGAAGGACCGTTATGGAGGAACGTAATCCTACGTTAAAACTGAAAAAGCACATTAAAATTAAAAGTAAAATTCTATAAATTCTTAGTAAAATAATTTTTTAAGAAACAATTAGGTGCATATTTTAGATAGCATCATTATACAGAGGCTGTTCACACATTTATTAGACGATGTATATTGTATTCACAAAACTAAATTACATAAAATTCTTGTGTTTTAAATGTTCTATTTGACATCCCTTATTCTGAACTATCTTTCGACACCGCAATTTCCAGGATAATAATGCCTTTTGAAGTGTCAGAAGAGGTATTCTATCCCATTCCTCCTGAACAGCTTTCCAGAGTCCTGTAAGGGTTTTGGGACGACGTTTGGATAATGCAGATTTTAAAAGTCCGAAAGCACAAAAATCCATAGGTGATACATCGGGAGATTTAGAAGGGATATCAGTGAAGGGTATGGCCTTGATACCAGTTTTTTGTTCTATTTCTTTTAGGAAATTTACAGTGGATTTTGATGTGTGACTGCTAGCTTTGTCCTGATGGAGTCTCACAGATTGATGGCACTGTGGGTAAAGCGATGGTATTTCATTCAGAAGAATTTGCGATAAAATATGTTCCTGATAGTATTTGGAGTTAATTTTGACATTTTTTCCCACTCTCCTTATTTTTAACTTGCCATTATAAGAAAAACCAGCAACAATCATGAATCCCTTAGAAAAACTTTCTTTCGATTCTTTGAACCATGTACTTAAATTTTTTTCTCCCCTTTTATGATAATAAATGGCTCTTTTTTTGTTGCAATCATTTAAATACACCCATAATTCATCTATTGTGACAATTGTTTTCCATTTTTCTTTGGATAAGTGTTTCTCGTATAGAATTCTGCAGCGTGTCCTGCGTTCAGCGATATGATTTGGAAGAAGACGATGCACATTGCGTTTTTTTCGCTTTCTTAAGATTTAAATCAACGTTTATCATTTTGTTTACAGTGGAAACCGAGCATTTTAATGATTTTGCAACTGTCCTTTGACTAGGGGGATTTTCTTTTAACATTAAACAACGTACCTTTGCAATAGTCGAAGATGTCCGTTTTTCCCTTGGATACTTGTTTGGAATTTTTGTCCCACTTGAGGCTCCAATTTGACGTTTTTTTCCTTTCTTGTTGACGATATTACCTATCGACGCTTTAGATATCACAAAACCATGACTCTCACATCGTTTTTGGATAACGGAGTATGCATATTTCTCTTCGGAAAGAGCGTAAATGTAGCCTTCGAACCACTGCTTTGTTAAAAACGCCATTTTGAATAAAAACAAAACTTTCAAGCCGCAGATGATAATTTTGACTTTTAAAAACATAGTACAATTGCAATTATTTCTTTTGCAGCAAACGATTTTATATTACCGCTTACCAAAATCGTCTAAAAAATGTGCAAACAGTCTCTGTACACTTACCCTCAAAATTTGAAAGCAATATCTGCAATAGTTTATTTTATACAATGTTCGCAATCATGAAAATCATTACGAGGAACAGACTTGCCACACAGGTAATGTTTACACCAGAACTACCTCGTTCATGTCATAGTTTTGAATGTTTTAATTAGAACACTTTAACACGGTTTGTTTTAAAACGATTCAGAAATGTTCAAATATTCTAAAAATGCAAAAAAAAAATTAAATGCGATTCTTTTTGAAGATTTAAAGGTGATGACTCCCCTTAAATAAATTACAGTGCAGTGAAACTTCTCTAAGGCGGCCAGTCATTACAGCAAAAAAAAAGTTTCTGTTTTGAGGGGTGGCCGTGGAAAAGAGGTTTCTTCCATAACATTGGCTCTACGGAGTGTTTAATCCGTTCTGAACAAAATATGGCCGTTTAGAGGGGTGACCGTCGAATACAAGTGGCCGGCTAGGAAATTTTCCCTGTATTATTAAAAACAATCAATTGATGTTTAGAATGCACTATCATATCCGATGTATGTATTAAGTATTTTATTTTGAGATTTGCTTAAATATTTCAAAATATGTTTGCGTTGTATTATAGAATGCCTATCATCAAATTCAAATGTTAAAAATCGATTTAAAGTGACATATGCATTCTGATGAAATGCAACTAGATATGTAATATTTTGCAATACTCTAGACTAGTGATCCGAAAACTGTGGATCACGAAAAAACTTGGAGGTTTCGCGGATTGTTTTAATTAAATTTATAAATATTGTATTATTTAATTAAAAAATATGGTCTAAATTTTCTATAATAACATACTTTTTATATTTTATCTATATTTTTCAATTGAAATATATACGATATGATAATGTTAAATAACGTGTCAAAGCGATGATAATGTTAAATAAGTCTATACTTACATTGCTTCTGTGAGGACCTCGCACACATAATGGTGCTGGGCCCAATTTTAAGTGGAAAAAGCGTCACCATATGCGACGGACGGAGTGTATGAATTTAAGATAATTACGACCACTTCCGGGGAACCAGATGCTGGCGGACCGGAGAAGGAGGGCTTGTTTCCCACACGGTGACGGAATCCTGTAGAATAATCTGAAATTTTCTGAAAGAGGGGATATATATAAAGGAAAAAGAAAGAACGGATGATAGATAACTTTGAACTGATGGGAGAGGAGAGAACTATGGGACGCGTTTCCCGTCTCTATGCAGGACTTTAGACTTTCTCTTGCTGATTTTCTATTGATGAGGATTGATAACGATCAATTGATAATGGAAATGTTGTATCATTGATGCTGTTCATATATATATATATATATATATATATATATATATATATATATATATATATATATATATATATATATATATATATATATATTTATTTATTTATTTGCTTAAACCAATGCGGAGGCACTTGTAATCAAACATTGACCTATACTAAGCCGCATTTTTACTGCCTATTTTATTATGGGGGCACCATATAAGCGGACAGCATTACTGACGATACGAACGGAGGCATTTTTCATGGCGCAACGCCGGGATTCGATCTGAGAACCCTCAGCACCGAAATATATATATATATATATATATATATATATATATATATATATATATATATATATATATATATATATATATATATATATATATGATTTAACCAGATATATGTATATATGTAGAGAAAGAGTAGTTTATGTGTCCATGGAAACGATAAACGAGCTACTGAACCCCAAGGTCACGACAGCTTCCATTTGCTTCTAGCAATGCTTCCTAGCCGGTGATCCGGGAGAACCCAAAAAGTGGTCCCCGAGGTCAGGAGTGAATAAAAAAAAATTGGTTTCATCATTTGACAACGACTGTGAATTTAAACATTTTTTTTAGACTGCGCGAAAATATATTTAGTGCCCAATTTTTTTGTTTAAATTCTAAAATTTCTTGTATTTCTTCCAGATTCTGACGTTTTGAGAATGAAAAATAATTCTTTTTCTGCTTAAAAATTTCTGATATATTCTCTGTGACGCGGACTCGCAGCTTCACTACCGTTTCGCATCATCACAGCCATTTTACAGCCATTTTGAGGGCACAATATACCTTTAAAATGGTCCAAAAATATTTTTTTTTGTTTTTTATATTAATTGAAACCCGGATTTATCGTGAACAATTTGGTACGACTCTTTTTGTGATACAATTACATCATGGGATATTAAAATAATATTGAACATCCAGAGAGTGATTTGTGTGCAAAATTTTAACTTTAAATGCATTTATCTCAAAACTAGCTGAAAACCCGCACTTCGTTACAGAGTACATTCAAACTGAATACAACGGTCAATGTATGCAATTAATGCCAATATATATATATATATATATATATATATTAATAAATACAACGATCAATGTATACAATTGATGTAAAAAAAATACATTTATAAAAAAAATCGTAAGGGATATTTTATAAACAAAATGTAGAAGAAAGTATTCAAATTAAATCTAATAGGACATACTAAAGAATATAGTACAGTTAATATATTGAGGAACATATCTTTTACTGTATTTAATTTTTTTTTAGATTAAAAAATTAAAATTCCAATCGTCTGCCGCATTAGCAAGGAAAGAAAAATATTTTTTTGTCTATTTCGTTGTTATGACGTGACGATAAATTTATTGAAAGTACCAGAAAAAGAAATCACGTGATCAGCATTTAATAAATTAAATTCTAAAAATTAATCTTTAAAAATTCACCAAAAATCAGATAATGGAGGTGAAGATTCGAAAATGATTTCATTTTAAAGGACATTTTATGATCTTTCTCGTGATATAAATTTTATAACCCTCAAATGATTATTTTAAATGCAGACTTAAAAAAAAGTTACTAAAACAGCTTAAAAATTTAATTTTAAAAAATCTAAGAAGAATTTTTCAAAAATATTTCTTAGTGCACCCCTACACTATAAGGAGAATCGTCATGCAAAATTTCAACCCTTTAGGTCCAGCGGTTTGGTCTGTGCGTTGTAAGTCAGTCAGTCAGTGAGTCAGTCAGTTACGGAACTGCTTTATGTACACTGCTGGCCACTGTAAATGCAACACCCTGAAGGAAACATGCAAATAACATGAAATTTACTGCATGCATTAGCGGAGGTGAGATATGCAAATGATTAGAATTTCAGCGCAGACGCACATCACGCGCGCCCTTGGCCCCACTTCAAAGCGCTAAGGCTTGGAGATTTCGATGATTTCAAGTTCGGCAATTGTGTTTTTCTTGTGGTTTTTTCAAACAAACGATCAATTATGCCTCGTCGTAACAGCGATAATCTTTTGATCAAGTATCCGAGTTCGACAGAGGAAGGATAGTGGTCTACCGAGATTGTGGATTATCTTTTAGGGAAATCGGTAGTCGTGTTGGACGAAAACAAACAACTGTAATGCGGATATGTGATCGTTGGATGCAGGAGGGTACGACGGACCGGCGTGTTCGATCGCATCCACCTCAGCGCACCACTTCACGTGATGACAGGCAAATTGTGCGCATGGCAGTGACGGATCGCTCAGTCACATCACGAACCATAGCACAGCACATGCAGTCTGTAACGCATCATCCAGTGTCTGCGCGTACCATTCGACGCATTTTACAGCAGAGTGGTCTGTCCGCAAGACGTCCATTGCTTTGTCTACCCTTGACGCAGAACAACAGACCTCTCCGCCGCCAATGGTGCGATGACAGAAGGATGTGGACGGCAGAATGGAATGAAATTGTCTTTACTGACGAGTCACGTTTCTGTCTGCAACACCACGATGGTCGCATTCGAATCTGGAGACACCGTGAAGAGAGGATGCTGAACAGCTGCGTTATGCACCGCCACACTGGTCCTGCACCGGGTATTATGGTATGGGGCGGTATTGGATATCACTCTCGCACACCTCTAGTACGCATTGCCGGTACTTTCAACAGGCAGCGCTACATCTCCGAGGTGTTGGAGCCAGTTGTCCTTCCTTACCTTCAGGGCTTGCCCACAGCCATATTTCAACAGGATAATGTGCGACTACACGTGGCACGCATTGTCCAACGGTTCTTCGTCAATCGCCAGATTGAATTGCTTCCCTGGCCGCCTCGCTCTCCGGATCTTTCGCCGATAGAAAACATGTGGTCCATGGTTGCTCTACGATTGACCCAGATTCCATCCCCAGCTGCCACAGCAGATCAACTTTAGCAACGTGTGGAAGCTGGTTGGTCTGCTGTACCCCAAGAACTCATCCAAAGTCTCTTTGAATCAATGCCGAGGCGTGTGGCAGCGGTGATCTCCAACAATGGCGGCTACTTTGGCTACTGATTTTGGCAGGAACCACACTTCACCGAAGTCTATAAATTTAATAATTTGATACTTGGTCAACATGTTATCTACAAAATAAATTTTTTTGTGATATCTCTTGTCTTTCTTGGTGTTGCAATTTGGGTGGCCAGCAGTGTATATAGATCTGATTTTCTGACTTTGCGCGCATGATATCTCAAAAACTAGTCAAGATAAATGCTTGAAATTGTCCATACACGTTAGTGGTAACCTTCTACGAGTACGTAAAATGAACTAAAACCATAGAATTAGTTTGGGTAATAAAAATTTTACAAAAGGCTTGAGAAAATTTTGTAAAAAATGTCTTTTTTAACTAACTGTTAGTTATAGCTACTAAATTGGAAGATAATTAAAATATTTTAGTTCAATATGTAAATCTAAATTTTTTTTTTCAGTTAAAGTGTGTTTCATGTTAATAAACTAAAATTAACACCAGTTATCATATGCGGAGTGATAAATTGTAATTATGAAACACATGTTAATTTTCGTAATAAATTTAATTTACATCAATTTAATATTACATCAATGTAAATTATGTTTCATCTAATAATCCAGAATTTTCATTCAATTTGTGTCATAGGTTAATTTGTTAAAAATTAAGAAAACTTAGGTCAATTTTCTAACATTTTTCGTAAGCCAAAGGTGTATTGTCCCCTTAAAGCAAATGCGAGTTTAAAAAAATCTCGCTCATTTTTAAGTTTTCGTACAGTTTTATGTTTGCTATTCAGTTTTTTTTTAGCTAAATTTGTTATTGTCATTAAGTTTATTTGTTACTTTTTATTAAATTTGTTTATCACAAAATAGAATTTTCTATTTAAAGTAAGCAATTTAAAGTAAGTGGATCGCGGTAAAGTTTTCGCCTCATTGAAATATGCCACCTGTCATCCGCTACGTCACACTCTAATTAAAATTTAAGAAGAATTCAAGTTTAAGTCAATACTGCACTATTTTTTGAAATATCATTTAATTAAATATTCCAAGCTATTTATTTAATTCATAATTTAAGAATCGGATATGATTGTTCGTTGTTATTTTGAGTAATTTATCTCTGTGCCTCAAATATAGTTTCTGAAACCAAAATTTTTAGTTGATTTGCTGTGTTTCAGAACAATTAAGTTTGTTTATACAAAATGTTCTCATTACTTTTCTTCGACTTAGAAATCCATTATCAAGTTAGCGTAGTTTCCTGGAAATGATGTGTTTACAGAAGATTCTTCTATCAGCCGATAGATGGCAGAATAGTAGTTTGAAATGAACTCATAGAAGCGTCACTTTGAAACATGATTGATTGAAATGTAATTACCGTATTTTGTGCTTTCGTCTTTATGAATTATTATTAAAAACACCTATAAGTTGGTAACGCATACTTTGATTTTATAGGAACATTTACTCTGTTTCTTTTAATATCAGAAGTACGATGAAGCTTCCAAAGCAACAAAAAGCACTGTTTTTGCTGCATTCAATAAATATTAAACACTAGCCGGGCTTCGCCCAGCTACGCTCAAGCCATCACAGGAAGAATCATTAAATTTGCTGTTCTTCGCGTTTGCAGAAACGCGTAGAAAATTTGTGTTAAGTATCGTTTTTTAAAATTCAATTAAAAATCGAAATTTTAAGATAGAGACTTGAAATGAGGTTTATATGAATGAGAAAGCTTTCATCTTCCAGATGATGTAATTATCAGCAACCTGTTTTTCTTCAACATTCTTCATATTTATTTTAATTTATATCTGAAGCATGGGCTGTTACTTGATAGCAGTACCTTTATTATTTATGTACAATTCGAAAATAACATAAAAATTGTCCATGATAAAATATGAATTCTACCTTTTCTCCATATAGTCCTAAACCTTTCAACTGACCAACTCCAAATTTTACTTGTGTGATTTAATGTATAGCAGTTGTTTTCGACCCCTTGAGTCTGCAAAGGTGTTGTAATGCACCCTACTTTATAATGAAATTTCTTTCATCTGATGTCTGATTCGTCTGATAAGAAATTTTGGAATATCGTTGACCGCAAAAAATTGCTCAATCTTAAATTCTTCGAATAAAATAAATTTTACTTTGGTTCAACATTTCTGTGCGAAGCCTTATGAATATTATAAAATCAAAACGCAGATCTCAACTTCTTAATGAACATCTGGCCGATTGCTCAAGAACGGGAATATCATCTTATATTCCCAATTATCTAATTCAGTTCAGAGTCAAAAATCTCATTAAATTTTAAATAAAGTATTTATAAGTAATACACCCATTTTTGCTACTTATTTTTTTATTTTCATGTACCTACTTATATTTTTTTTTTTTTTTTTTTTTTTATCCAATGCGGAGGCACTTGTATTTCAAACATTGGCCCTTACTACGCCGCAGTTTTACTGTCCATTTTATTGTGGGGGCACCATATAGGCGGACAGCATTACCCCCTATGAAGGGACGACACGAACGGAGGCATTTTTCGTGGCGCAACGCTGGGACTCGATCTGAGCACCCTCAGCACCGAAAACCAGCGCGCTGTACCACTGGGCCGCCACAAGCCCGCCATATTTTTTTTTTCCAAATGTGGAGGCACTTGTCGCGAAGACATTCACCTATAATTCACCGCAGTTTTGCTGGTCATTTTATTATGGGGGCGCCATATAGGCAGACCAGCATTGTCCCCTATGAAGGGACGACACAAACGGAGGCGTTTTAGTGGCGCTTCGCCAGGATTCGATCTGAGCACCCTCAGCACCGAAAACCAGCGCGCTGTATCACAAGGCCGCCACGCCCACCCCTACTTATAAAATAAAACAATCAGAATTTTATTTGTTTCTTTTTTTATTTTTCAAAACTTATTCATTGTAGTAATATTAGAAGGTTGGTAACGTACGTTTGAATAAGAAATATTTCTATTACGTAAATAATGATCACCGGTGATACAAAAACCATTGGTTGTGACACCATGCTCTCTGAAAACTTCGATGTGTTCTCTACACCACAGGAAGGTTGAGAACCACTGCTCTATAAGATTCTGTGGAATATATAGCCCAGTTTATAATCTACTCATCACACCGTATTCCCTGATTTGATATACTTGGCATTTTGTAATATCATAATAAGCTCTCGCCTTGGCTTAAATTGTTATACCTGAGCATCACCATTGTCATTGCTCTCCAGACGGTTTGGTTTATGGAACCAAATAGCTTATATTTTATTATATATATATATAGATGTATAATAAAATATTTTTTTCATTTTAATGATACCTTCGGACCATAAATGGCAAGTCAATTTTATGTCGATTTTTGTATGCACAAACATGAGTCTTATGGTCCGAAAAATACGGTACATATTAGGCAAATAGCATTTTTGTAACAGAAAATATTTTTCAACACCGCCCCCCCTTCCCCCACCGCAGCGAGAAATACTGTACAATAGAAAACAAGACTCGTAAATTGATGAAAAAAAGAGATAAAATTTTGTTCAACACAAATTTCAAATTTCTGATTACCCACTAAAAGGAAAATGACTCAAACCTGGAGTTGTCAAAATGAAAAGTCTTTCTTATATTAAATACTTCACATATTCTTCTATTTCACACATTAAGACTGCTGTGTGCTGTTAGATATATGTGTGATTTCCTTAAAGAAAGAGAAACTGTCACATGCCACACCAGAGGGCACCACTTGTTCAGTATGAAAAGTAATTTCACTGTTGTTCGTTGTTCGCGTGTTTTCTAGTGTCGTACTTAAGATATTAATGTGAAAGATACATATTAAAACTTAAACTTAATATTATTTAGCCTCAACTCTTTATTATCGGAAATATAATTGAATAAGATAAGCGTACTTTTACCTTACTTTGATTCGCGAGTGATTTATCCAACATGTACTAACCCTATTGGATTAGCCCTCCTCAATGTTGACCTATGAAGAAAATGTGTCTACTATTTACAGCTACATACATGCTGATTATCCAATAAAAATGGTACAGGGAAACCTCGATGTATCGAACCTCAAGGGGAACATGAAAACTTCGAATTATCGAGGGTTTCGAAATACCGAGGTTCGACTTATGGAGGGGATTTCTAACTGACTTCGATACATGGAGTGTTTCCCCCAAAGAGCGAACTGAGTTTCGTCTAAAAGCTATTGATTTTATCAAAACAGCGTCGATATATAGAGGCTTTCCAATAAAAAATCCGATATATAGAGGTGCGGTGCCAAGCCAAGCAAACTAAAAATTCGAAATATCGAAGTCTTCCTGACTAGTCCTTCGATATGTAGAGGTAAAACTAACATGGGAGTGTAATGCTAATGCTTACTCTACACCAACGGCGACACATTTTGCCACCTGTCTCTGTGGCTGTCATAAAAGCCTTCACACCGCTAGGAGGCGGGGAGAAGAGGCAATTTATTTGCACATGCGCATAATCTTCTATTTCTAGTATGATTGGCTGTCGAGCATGGAGACAGACAAAAGTTGAACTTTTTTCAACTTGAAACCGCAGAGACCAGAGACGGAGACGAATCGGGGGAGTAAAAATTTGTTTGTAATACGCATGCGCAACAACGAAGATAAGTGATTTTCGTCTCCGACGCCGTTGATGTGGAGTAAGCATTACTCGACAGAGACTAAAATCCTGTATCTTCGTTGTTGCGCTTGCGTATTACGAATTTTCATTCCCCCGGTTCCTCTCAGTCTCTGGTCTCTGCGGTTTCAAGTTGGAAAAAGTTCAACTTTTGTCTCTGCCACCAAGCTCGACAGCCAATCAGAATAGAAAAAGATTATGCGCATGCGCAAATAAATTGCCTCTTCTCCCCGTCTCATAGCGGTGTGAAAGCTTTTATGACAGCCACAGAGACAGGTAGCATGATATGTCTGTCTTTCGTTGCTGTCGCCGTTGGTGTGGAGTAAGCATTAGGCAGATTCAAGGGGAATGGAAAAACTGCGATTTATCAAGGAATTCGATTATATCCAGGTTCGACTGTATTTTCAGATATCCTGAACTTTTCTGCACCTTGCAACAGGATTCATTTTATAAATTTCGTCCACCAAAGGAATTGATGAGCGATTAAAACCACACTGATACATTTTTCCCCGAATGATTTAAATTTTAATATATTATTTGAATTTTTTTAATGCTTCAAGGTGTAAAATTGTTTTCTCTATTACCGAGTACAATTTTAAAAAAATCTTTAAATCCAAGTCTGCAATCCTTGGACAAATTTTCTCCATAGGTCAACATTGAGGTGAGCAAATCCAATAGGGTTAGTACACTGCCAGGCCCTGATTTTCCATTAGACCCGGTAGGACCGGGCCTAGGGGCCCCCCAAAATTTTTATTTTAAAAGAAAAAGAAAAAATTCCCAATTCATTTTTTTTTAATTGTACCTTTTTTAATAGCAATTTTTTTATATGTCCTTTCAAATTTGATTGATTGGCTCATCATATGTATAGTTATATGTATAGTTTATCATATGTATGTTATAGTGTATATAAGGGATTTGTATTGGTGTTTTAATGATGATGTTAATATGTTGTATTGCTTTTTGTTATTTGATAATGTTCTAGGATTCTACGCTTCAAATGGCCAATTCTTGGTAAAATGGTACTTTCACAATGATTCATGATTATTTTTTGTGTGTGTCAATTTTGAAAATTTTACCCCCACATCAGTGTTAGAGGGCCTCCACCCCGAGTTGTTCCTATAGTCCAGAATTTTCTAAATAGGGCCCTGTACACTGCAGCCTTAAAATGAAGAGTTTTTCTTAAATTAAATACTTCTCATGTTCTTCTATTTCACAACCTTAAAAGATATAATGATGAAAAATATATTCTAGTATATCTTCAGATTACTGACAAAAGAAAAAAAATCCTGAATTATTTGAGGTGTAAACACTACCGAAAACTTACTCCAACTATATATAGATGGCAGTAATGGCGTTTCAAGGACAATTTGTTGCCACGTCGCATCCAATAAAAATTTCGGTGAGAAAGCAATTTGTTAGGGGCAACATGCGCTTTAATTATTCGGCTCTGCTGTCAGCACACCATACATCACAGCCCTAAGTTCCAACAAAGGAAAGCGTGTTTAAATGAGGAAGGCAGTTTCTAATTTCCGTATTTTAGAATGTTTGGGGAACCTGGAATGCCTTTTAAAGCTGCTCGACTCCATTAAACAGATGGATGATGTAATTGAGCGTAATTTTAAATCATTAATTTACATTTAATATTGATTATTGTCTCCAGTTTCGTTTAATGTAATTATTGTAATTATTAATACCTTTTCAGTTGGATAAATTTGTTTAGTAAGGATTTTCAATATTGTCAAATATAATCGTTGAATTTAAATTTATTTATATGTTAATTACAAAGTAATTGAATGAGATAAATTTTGGAAAACATTAACGTTTATTGAGTCATATATTATGCGAATTAATATAGCACCTAATTAATATTATAGGGATTAGAAAAATATTAAAAGTACTATTAGAATAAATTATTTTTGTCAAGGTGTTTCAATATTTTCATATTTATCCGTTGAATTGAGGTTTATATATCCGTAAATTAGAACAGAATTGTATGAGGCAGGGTTTCCCAAACTTTTCCTGCGATGGAACACTTCGTAAATCTGGATATTTTAACAGAACACCTTGTTTATTTTGTAGGGTATGTAATAATACATAATTAAGGATACGTAATTTTCGTATTTACGAAATAGATGCGAATAAATGCGAAATTTGCCGATATGAGGGAATAAATGTGAAAATTATATTTTTATTACTTTTCGTTGAAAACTCGATGATAAACGGCTTTTTAAGCACAATTAGGTAATAATAGTAAAAAAAAATTAACATAATTGCTTAACTAAGACCATCCGCAGTCTTAAACTGAGAAATCTCACTCTTCTTCGTATTTGCTCCGAATTTCACCCGGGCAGTTTGTCCGTTCCGGAGTCCAACCTAAAAATCTAACTGTAAAAATTAGCCATCAAGTTTTCTGGAACAATTTAGTACATTTAAGAACGTCTCTTGAGCGCCAAAGTCAAGGGTATTTCAGCTACTTACAGTAGTCAAACAAGAGAACTTCTGTTGATGTTATACAGATTTTAATTGCAACGAAATGCTGATACCTTAACTTTGCAAAGGCCTTTATAATCCCGTTAACATAGTAGATGCTGAGATATTTAAGCATGTAAAACATAGTAATTAATGACAGAAGGCAAAGACTTAGAAACATAATGTGGAGACTACTACAATGTTAGCTTTTAACTAAGAATTTTGATACTTTACCTATCCAAGTAAGTAAAATTGTAATTTCTTTTAAAATGCGAATTTAAATTTATATATTTTTTTTGCTAATAAATGCGAAATTTTATATATTGTACTTTTTGGGGTTGCGAAATTTCGATAATTTTTTATGCGAAATTTACGTATCCCTACACATAATCAATAAAATTTTACAAAATGAGAAAAAAAACATTTATTTTGTATTTAATAATTATGAATGAATACTTAAATTTTTGGACATTTTAGAGCATTAATCCGTTAAACATGTTTGAACTTCTCGTAGCCGTTGCAAGATATAAAAATAAATTCCAGGTTTTCGCGGAACACCTATTAACTTTCCGGGGAACACCAGTATTCCACGGACCAGAAACCCTGTTATGAGATGTAATTTCGGTAAATATTAATTTATGCTTAAGATCCCATATAATATGTGAATTCATACAGAAACTTGTTGAAATTATGTGAACTAGACAAATTTAAGTTCTAGTATGCATTTTCATAAAAACCAAAAGTTCACTATGAGAGGAATATCCGTATGATAAACTTTTTGTTTACATCTTTTTTACGGTTACAAAAGCAAATATATCATATTCTTAATAGTAGTGTAAATCGTACTTTTTATTATGATTACGCCGTGATGTACAATAAAGAGCAGTTAAAAAATAATAAAAAATAATAAAAAATTCACACAAAAACAAACTCTTAGGAACTCAAAAGAGTTTATTAAATAATCCTAATTATTCACAAAGTATGTACACTTCATTGAATTGACCGTTTGCATGATACGGAGGTAATTAAATTTACACCAAGATGTGCTTACAAAAGCACATAAAGCGTTATATATTGGTATAGGCATTTATTATAGAAGATATTCCATTGAAGACGCATTCATAAGTTGAAGTAAATGTTGTTAAAAAGAATATGTGAACCCGAGGTAGCCAATCGGTAGCGCGTCGGCTTTCGTTACTGAGGGTCTTCGGATCGAATCCCGACAAGCACCTTTAAATACCTTCGTGTCTAGGCCGGATAGGGGCACGTTAAATTCGTAGACCGGAGAATCGTTCTATGAGGTCGGTGGCTGGGGAAGGTACGATTCCACCAGATGTCGCCTCTATGGATGTTCGGTCAAAATTGTGGGGGCACCTAGCCAAGTCAGACTCAGACCCTTGTAGTGATATAAAAATCGAAGCCTATATGAACCTGGTCTGGAACTTCGGCCAGGGAGCATTAGGAACAACACCAACAGAAGAATAGGCGAATAAAGATATAAAAAAATCCTGACACACCTTTAAGATAAATTCGATGTTACCATATATACTTAATAAATTACATGCGAGAAACATTTTTCTAAGAAAAAAGTATCTGAATAGTAATCTACGTTATGCTTGTGATGTGTTGCATGATGACACAAAAATCCATAATAATTCGCTCGTGATTGTAGTAAGGTTTAGTCGAATCCTTCGGTTAACTGCAATGGTGTCATCAGGATTTCTTTTATTCAGATACTAGCTGAAAACCCACGCTTCGCTACGGAGTACATTCAAATTAAATACAACGGTCAACGTATGCAATTTATGCCAAAAAATAAATATATATATTTATAATAAATGCAATGATCAATGTATATAATTCATGTAAAATATATATCTATCTATATCTAGATATATAAAACAGTTCCGTAACTGACTCATTCATTCATTCATTCACTGACTGACTGACATACAACGCACAGACCAAACCGCTGGACCTAAAGGGCTGAAATTTTGCATGGCGATTCTTCTTATAGTGTAGGGGTGCACTAAGAGAGATTTTTGAAAAATTCTTCTTAGATTTTTTTAAATTAAATTTTTAAGCTGTTTTTATTACTTTTTTTAAGTTTGCATTTAAAATAATAACTTGAGGGTTATAAAATTTATATCACGAGAAAGATCCTAAAAAGTTTTTTAAAATGAGATCTTTTTTGAATCTTTACCTCCATTTTCTGATTTTTGATGAATTTTTAAAGATTAGTTTTTAGAATTTAACTTATTAAATGTTGATCACGTGATTTCTTTTTCTGGTACTTTAAATAAATTTATCGTCACGTGCATAACAACTAAATAGACAAAAAAAATATTTTTTCTTGCTAATGCGGCAGACGATTGGACATATTAAAATACAGTAAAAGATATTATGTTCCTCAAACTGTACTTTATTAACTGTACTATATTCTTTAGTATTCTATTAGATTTAATTTGAATATTTTCTTCTACATTATTTTGTCTATAAAAATATCCGTTCCGATTTTTTTATAAATATATATATATTTTTTTTACATCAATTGTATACATTGATCGTCGTATTTATTATATAAATACGAGGATATATATATATATTTATGTTTATATTTATTTTGGCATTAGTTGCATACATTGACCGTTGTATTTAATTTGAATGTACTCCGTAGCGAAGTGCGGGTTTTCAGCTAGTCTATATATATAAAACAGTTCCGTAACTGACTCATTCATTCATTCACTGACTGACTGACATACAACGCACAGACCAAACCGCTGGACCTAAAGGGCTGAAATTTTGCATGGCGATTCTTCTAATAGTGTAGAGGTGCACTAAGAAAGATTTTTCAAAAATTTCTTCTTAGATTTTTTAAAATTAAATTTTTAAGCTGTTTTTTAAACTATTTTTGCGTTTGCATTTAAAATAATACATTGAGGGTTATAAAATTTATATCACGAGAAAGATCATAAAAATTCCTTTAAAATGAAATCTTTTTCAAATCTTTACCTTCATTTCCTGATTTTTGGTGAATTTTTAAAGATTAATTTTTAGAATTTAATTTATTAAATGCTGATCACGTGACTTCTTTTTCTGGTACTTTAAATAAATTTATCGTCACGTGCATAAAAACTAAATAGACAAAAAATAATTTTTTTTTCCTTGCTAATGCGGCAGACGATTGGACATTATCCAAAAAAATATTAAAATACAGTAAAAGAAATGTTCTAGAAACTGTACTATATTAACTGTACTATATTCTTTAGTATTCTTTATATTAGATTTAATTTGAATATCTTCTTCTACATTATTTTGTCTATAAAAATATCCCTTACGATTTTTTTATAAATATATATATATATTTTACATCAATTATATACATTGATCGTCGTATTTATTATATATATATTGGCATTAATTGCATACATTCACCGATGTTTTTACTTTGAATGTACTCCGTAGCGAAGTGCGGGTTTTCAGCTAGTATATTTATAAAAAAATAAGGGATATGCATTTTTTGGGGATAATATCCAATCGTCTGCTGCATTAGAAAGAGAAAAAAATATTTTTTTGTCTATTTAGTTGATATGCAGGTGACGATAAATTTATTTAAAGTACCAGAAAAAGAAATCACGTGATCGGCATTTAATAAATTAAATTCTAAAAATTAATCTTTAAAAATTCACCAAAAATCAGGAAATGGAGGTAAAAATTCGAAAAAAATTTCATTTTGAAGGAATTTTTATGATCTTTCTCGTGATATAAATTTTATAACCCTCAATGTATTATTTTAAATGCAAACGTAAAAAAAGTTTAAAAAACAGATTAAAAATTTAATTTAAAAAAATCTAAGAAGAATTTTTGAAAAATCTTTCTTAGTGCATCCCTACACTATTAGAAGAATCGCCATGCAAAATTTCAGCCCTTTAGGTCCAGCGGTTTGGTCTGTGCGTTGTATGTCAGTCAGTCAGTCAGTCCGTGAATGAATGACTCAGTTACGGAACTGTTTTATATATATAGATAAAAATTGGAATATTTTTTCACAGTGAAATCAATTTTACGTTTGAAAACATATTCCATATTTCTTCCAATCTGTTGAACATTTTAACTATCCTTAATGTATTAAACATATTTGAGATGTCAGATCTCAGTTAAAACGTTTAAAGGATTTATACTTTGATAATTACAAAAATGTTTTAAGTCAAAATTGTTTGCGACTTAAATTAATTTTGTTTTGTTTTCTCGATTAAAGAATTTTTCCTGTAACCGCAAAGCAAGGGGTAGGGTCATAACAGCTGATGAAAAGTCATTATAATCAGGAGTGACTGCCAGGAAAATTTCAAATTTTGACATTAAATTTTCTGAGAAATATGAGCCTCTCTTTTGCCAAATTTGTTAAACCCCCTAAAACAAAAAGTGGAGAACAGTGATAAAATAATATACGTTGTTTTTGAAAATTCCTCTGAAAATATAAATTCAAATAAACGTTGTAGAATGTATCATTTCAGATGTAGATCTGACGACATACAAAATCTATAAGATAGAATATCCTTGGAGTAATTGTTATTATTTTTACAATTTTGCTTGACTAAGGAAATTAATCGATTTGCCAAGTGAAAAAAAAATGTCGAATTCAGTCTTCAAATTTTTTTATTACAAAAAAAATTAAATAAGTTCTTAATAATCCAAAAATACTTACTTCTGAGGCAGTTAGAATGTAACTAAGGGCCTGTTCACATAGAAGCCCAATAGCGGAAGCGTAAAAGGAGAGATGTCGCTGAGACGGAAATAAACCAATCATAGGTGTTAAAAATTTCGTTGCTAATCGTTTAGAAATTTGTCATTGGTAAAACATATTTCAATACTTTAACGCTTCGCTACCTAAATCCTATGTGAATAGACCCTTACTCGTATTGAAATATATTTAACCAATCACAAACCTCCAAACGATTAGCTAGATTGTTAAGGTCTGTGATTGGTTTAAACTATGTCAATACGGCTGACGGATTTTATGTTAACAGGCCCCATCTTATTTTACCTTTTTTGAGGTGTAACGACACTAAACTATTTACTGTTATCATCGAGTACTTGCTTCTGCGTTTGAATTGCATTATTGCAACGATTTACATTAGAGTATGAACATACCTTTATTGGCTTCTGAAAAAAGTTACTTGTTAATCGATAGCCAAAAAAAATTTTGTCACTGAGTGGGGTTAATCTTTATTATTTGGGAAATTTCTTATGAATGTAAAAAGTTAAAAGTCAATGAAGTGCTTTGATCCTAAAATTTGAAAATTTTATAAAAAGGGGACTTAACCGATTTGGCTAGTGAGAATGGCTCATATATATGTAAGCTTTTGTATGGGATCTAACATTTCAACCTCCATTTTAATAGAATGTTCATGTTAAACAACTACCCTCATGAAGAGCCAATTGCATTATTTGTTTAATTATTTTCCTTTGAAAAACAAACCATTATTCAAACAACACATAAATTTCGCATTAATCAAATAGGATTACTGAGGACAAATCGAGGACAAATTGCACCCGAATGCAGAGATCATATGAGATGCGGGACTTGTTGGGAAAGGGATCAGACAAACAAAAGTTCAAGGTGAAAATGGGGATTAAATTAACTCCACCTAAGAAGCACATTAAGGTATCTCTGCTTATGCTATAATGGTTGTTTTGATGCAAAATTTCGAATTTTTTTATTGTGTTTCAAAGGCCAATCGTTTGAGATTCTAAAACTGCTGTACTTTTATTCTTACGATCATTAGAGATGAGAACTTATGGTCAATTTGATAAACCGAAAAATATATTAAAAGACCGGAAGTAGCATCTTCAAATGCATTTTCTAGAAAACTCATCTTTCGGTTACTTTTGTGAACGTGGAACCGTCCGTCGTCGCAAATTATAAAATTGGCAGCACGCAAAACCCAGTCTGTATCGCTTGGGCAAGCAGTAAACAGTTAAACAGAAAATTAACAAAATGCGTCAAAATTTTGACATATATACGTACACACATATATATATATATATATATATATATATATATATATATATATATATATATATATATATATATATATATGTATATATATATATGTGTGTGTTACCGGCAAAGTATGAAACGGCGGCATTGTATAGAATGCCTAGGCATATTATATATAATAACCGTTGTCTCTGTATAACACTTCCGGGCTGTACTCATCTTTCAATTGAAGCCCTCAGTAAACAAACAGCCGGTTAGACTTAATTTCAATTTCAGATGTGGATCAGAATTTTTTCTTACCTAAAAACTAATATCTTCTCCATCAAATCAGGTTTGTTCAGCCTATTTTTCTATAAAACATTCAGAACTAAAAAAAATTGGATGCTTTTAGCTGTATATTTAACATTTTAAAAAAATCTGTTTACTGAAATGAATTCTGAAAGTAAACAAACTTGAATGTGAATGAATCAAGTAGCTCAAGTATTCATATCGCGTAGTGCTCTGTAAAATACTGGATGGCAGTCTACTACTCCAATTGCATGAAAAACTAAATAAATAAAAAATAATGAAAGGGTTTGCTTTTACAAGGTGTGGATTAAATTCAATATTGTTAGATAATTCGGGATATTTTTTAACTTTCATATACTTTTTCCATTATGACGTCATTATTAGCATTATGACGTCAAAATGACGGGTTACCTTCTAGTTGTATATAATGCCGGATGTCTTTAGGCAAAGTATGAAATATGAGAATTTTTACATACTTCCCCTAGGCATTCTATAGAATGACAAGCGCTATTTAGGCAAAGTATGAAAAAAGGTTCTGATAAGGCTATTACATAAATGACGTGCATTCCTCAAAATTACAAATGTTATTCTGAAAATATGAGAGTGCCATTCAAAAAAAAATTATTCAAAATACGTAAAGAAAAATGAAAGTTGTACAAAACAAAATTTATGCCTTTCTTATTAAGGGAAACAAAATTTTCATATAAAAAATAAGAAATTTAAATTAACCTACTTGTTGAAACATGGTACGGTTGAATTACATTTCATTAAATTTTTCACGCAAAGACATTTGATATTTTGGCACTTTGTTTTACACATACATTTGACGAATCCTTGGCCGCTTCCACTGGACTGAGCATTTGCAACTGACCGGAGAGGAATTTCGTGGTCACGAATATCTTCAATTCTAAGCAAGTTCTTAGGGCATAAAGTGAATTGTGATCTCGCATATACTTGTTTTAAAATTCCTTCAGAAGTTCCAAGTTGGTAGCAACCATCCTCTGTCACACTCATACCACTCACTCATGCCAATATATTGCACGAATCACCTCACTCCTTGTCGACGTTAGGGATAGGAACTCGCACAGTAGTTCCCAAAGAAGCAGTGGGAATTTTTTTTCCGAATTCATTTTCATTTTTTTTTTGGCTTGTATTTCCCGATTGATTTTAGAATTTATTTTACCTTAAATAGCATTTTCAGTTTTGAAACAAAGGGTGCATAAAATATCCATTTCATATCTTTACTAGCATGGCCACAGAAGGTATGAATTTTTTTACACTTTTTTCATGCAAGTGCATCACTCGTTTCTTTTAAACACACACAACAGGTATCAGAAACGGAAATCTGTTTGGAAAGCATGTCTTCATCATGTTGGTTTCATTCACTATCGACTATAATCTCATCCATGTTTTAAGAAACAGGCTCTTTTTCTTGCATAATCTGATTAGTTTCACCTTTTGCCATTGTTGCTCCTCTGTATTTATGTCTTTTAAAACATTTTTGGGTAGAAAAGACGCTGTAAGCCCTACGTTTGCAGACAAAAAGAGCTTCGTATGGTGTTCTTTTGATCCCAGAGTGATAAGCTCTATTTTTCATAAATTGAACGAAACGCAGTCCTTCACTCCAGCTGTCAGATTTATTGTCTTGCATCCAAGTACAGAGCATATTTTCGAGATCTTGATTAGCTCTTTCGATACTACCCTGGCTTTGTGAATGGCGAGGCTTGCCATGGACGATCTTCAGTGCTGGCCAAAACTCCTTCAAGCTGGTCACCACATTATTGACAAATTCCCTACCATTGTCAGATTGTGATATAGATGGTGCTCTAAGCAATGAGAATATGTCCACTGGGTTGTAGGCTACTTCTTCAGCTCTTTTTGACGACAGAGTCTTCAGAATCTCAAATTTTGTGAGATGATCTTGGTACACCATAATAAATTTGTATTCTCTATCTGTCTGAGACTGAAAGTCAATAAGATGTACCTGACAACGGCAATTAAATTCGGAAAAAATCATAGGTTTCACAACAATGCTTTTTTTAATACCTTTCTGTTTTTCCTGGCAAGGTTCACAAAGGTGGATGTACAGTTCAATATCATGACATGTAACGTTTTTGTATTTGGTTGAAAGTTCTTTCAACTTTTTATCACGTCCTCCGTGTCCAATAGCCAAATGAGATTCGTGAAGAACGAGAAATAACTCAGAGTCCGTGACGTAATACTGTATAGTACTGACGCCTTCTTTAACAGGATAAATGAGTTTACTTTTGTTTTCCACAATCATCACATCATAGCGATTCAGCAACCAATAGTCCCTGGGTTCCTTCTTAGTAGTCATTTTGGCTTTTTTGTACATCATTTATTAACTTCTGGTAAGTAGTTTCGGTTAAGAAAGAACTGTTTTTTGCAGCATTAACTTGAATTTTGGACAGTTGATCGTCGAATCCTTGTTTCGTGTCTATAGACCATGACTTCTCCATCCCTACAGCTTGTTCCTCCATTTTCATGCAGCACAGTAAACTAATATTTTGTTGAACAAAATTTAAGTAAAATTGCGTATTTTGACACTCCCGAACAAACCGCAAAGGGCATCTGACAAATTCTGAGCCTGAGACGCGCGCTAAAAGTCGCGTACGTGCCTTGCCACATGATATTCGAAACGAATCGGAGATGTATTTCATACTTTGCCGGTTTCTCGTTTGGCATTCTATAGAATGCCTAGGAAATGTGTGAAATATGAATCGTTTCATACATTGCCGGCTAGATTTAGGCATTATATACAATGCCTAGGCATTCTATAGAATGCCGGATTTCATACTTTGCCCATAACATATATATAGATATATACATACAAAAGAGGTAAGAAACGATAAGTAATCCTACGTTAATAACCCGCGGTAGTTTCGTTAGAAGAGACTACCTGAAATTTTTGCTTGGCACTTTTAACCACTACGCCACCGGGCTTCTTGTTAGGTATATAAAAAATTTTAATTTCTTACTTAATAAAGATAAAAAATATATATAATAAATATAATAAAACACATATATATATATATCATATATATAATATGTATAACAAAATATTCATTTTATTTTAATGTTACCTTCGGACCATAAGGGCCTGTTCTCATAGAATTCCTCAGCGTCAGCGTTATTCGTATTGACATATATTTAACCAATTACAAACCTCCAAACGATTAGCAATGAAATCGTTAAGGCATGTGATTGGTTTGAAATATGTCAATACGAGTAACGCTGACGCTGACGGATTCTATGTGAACAGGCTCAAAGACGCACTCCAATTTTAAGTTGATTATTTTTGTGTAAAAAGTTGCGTCTTATGGCCCGAAAAATATGGAAACTATTTAGGAATGCGCCGTGCATAACTAAGCTGTTTTTAAGCTCACGAAATTATTCTGACACCCAGAAAGCGCACAGGCGAAGTAAAAACGGGATTTCCCCACAGGTAAGCATCGAAAATTTAAGCACGGAATGTAACGTCACCCGCATATAATGCGTTAACCTATAGATCCCGGTAAATTTAATCCAAGAGTAGCAAAAGATGACCGCAGCGGTCTAAAACTAACCAACCAAATGAGATATTAATTCATAGTAGGCTTCGCCACTGGCCTTCAGTTCCAACAGGTTGGATCATAAGTAACGCTGAGGGAGAAAAAAAAAGCAAGATGAATATTTCAATATGGCGACAGCGAAATGTTAATGGTAGGAAACTTAATCTAATGAAAGGCGACAAGTACTGTGGTTAAAAACAAACGAAAGGATAAAAAATACCTCGTAATCGTATAAAACATTTAGCAATCCAAAATTCGCAGTGTTGAAAAGCGATCTTCGAAATTTCGAGCATGGTAAGTTGTAAAGCTTCAGAAATTTCGCGTACACAGAGAAATTGTTGTTTTTCCCCCCTTTGTACATATTTTCATGAAAAGGTGCTTATGAAAAGTGATTATTTTTGAGTAAAATTCGTGGAATTTTCCGTCACCTATGCAAATAGGTAAACTATATACAGTGGCTCCCAAAAGTGTTCGTACACTTACGATTTTCAATGAAATAGGGGTCTATACATTAATTAAAATGAGTATTTCAGAATGGGTATTTAATAATGTACTTAGTATGTCAATATGATTAACTTCAGCAATCTAATGCTTGTGTTTTCTAAATTTTAAATAGTTTTAATGCTAATGTATTTATGTACATTTATTCATTCATGAGATTGTGTATATTTATTCATTAACTATCTGAAAACCCGCACTTCGCTAAGGAGTACATTCAAATTAAATACAACGGTCAATGTATGCAATTAATGCCAAAAAAAAATATATATATATATTTATAATAAATACGACGATCAATATATACAATTGATGTAGGAAAAAAATATATATTTATAAAAAAATCGTAAGGGAAATTTTTATAGACAAAATAATGTCCAATCGTCTGCCGCATTAGTAAGAAAAAAAATATTTTTTTGTGTATTTAGTTGTTATGCACGTGACGATAAATTTATTTAAAGTACCAGAAAAAGAAGTCACGTGATCGGCATTTAATAAATTAAATTCTAAGAAATGAATCTTTAAAAATTCCCCAAAAATCAGAAAATAGAGGTAAAGATTCGAAAAAGATCTCATTTTAAAGGAATTTTTAGGATCTTTCTCGTGGTATAAATTTTATAACGCTCAAATTATTATTTTAAATGCAAACTTTAAAAAAGTTACAAAAACAGCTTAAACATTTAATTTTAAAAAATCTCAGAAGAATTTTTGAAAAATCTTTCTTAGTGCACCCCTACACCATAAGAAGAATCGCCATGCAAAATTTTAGCCCTTTAGGTCCAGTGGTTTGGTCTGTGCGTTGTATGTCAGTCAGTGAGTCAGTTACGGAACTGTTTTACATATATAGATTCTCAAAGCTTGAACTTTAACATTGTTGAAATTTTAACTGACACGTGAAAAAGGGAAGGGAATTTTTAATAGCCTGGATAAATATTTCTTTTTTATTAAAAGTTTGATTGTTATTTCTGGAAAGATGGAGAAATGAAAAGTGGTGGCCTTGACAGCAATTTAATGGATTTGAGTGCCTATGACAAAGAATCAAACGAAAAGTGGAGATTTTTTTTTCTAAAATCACATAAGATTTAATGAATATCTAGCTAATTTTCATTTGATAAAAAGATAAAATTAACTTCCTATTTATCTACTTAAGTTTCGACATGCGGCTAAATGTAAATAGAATAGAAAAATCTGAAGACTTGAAATTTATTTAAGGTATCTTAAACTCGCAAAAAATATAGTGTGTTTCAACAACATACAGCGAAACTTCTGTATGGCAGCCATTCATGGTTTCGAAAAAAAAATGGCCGTTTTGAGAGGTGGCCGTCGAAAACATGTTTATTCTGTAACATTGGTTCTATGGAGTCTTTAATCGGTTCTGAACAAAGCTTGTCCGTTTAGAGGGATTGTCGTCGAGAACAGGTTTCTTCCGTAACATTGGCTTTGTGGAGTCTTATCGGTTCTGAACAAAGCTTGTCCGTTTAGAGGGATTGTCGTCGAGAACAGGTTTCTTCCGTAACATTGGCTTTGTGGAGTCTTATCGGTTCTGAACAAAGCTTGTCCGTTTAGAGGGATTGTCGTCGAGAACAGGTTTCTTCCGTAACATTGGCTTTGTGGTGTCTTATCGGTTCTGAACAAAGCTTGTCCGTTTAGAGGGATTGTCGTCGAGAACAGGTTTCTTCCGTAACATTGGCTTTGTGGAGTCTTATCGGTTCTGAACAAAGCTTATCCGTTTAGAGTGGTGGTCATCGAGAACAGGTTTCTCCCGTAACATTGGCTATAGGGAGTCTTTAAACGGTTCTGAAGAAATATGTCCGTTTAGAGGGGTGGCGATCGAATAAGAGTAACCAGCTGGGAAGTTTCACTCTAGTTTTAAAAATAATCTGTTTTTTTCCTTCATATAAATTCTAAAAGTAAGAAAATGCTTTTAAAAAATGGACTTTCACCGTTGAGGCAGCATCCATTCCCCCAATTGCGCAACTAAAATACACTCTGTCACAAAAAAATATATGCACCCAAAAGGAAACGAGCTACTATCACGAAATTTAACATGTATGTAATGTATGAGGAGATAAGCAAATGATTACAAATTTAGAAGAATAGACCGTTTTATTAAGAAGATATGGCAGGAAAAAGGTTTCAAATCAGTAAGTAGTAAATCCACCTCTGGCAGCTATATAAGCCGAAACACGGCATGGCATCGAATCAGTGATGACACCTATGACCGCCTGCGGAAGATCATGCCATAATCTTTGCAACTGGGCAGTTAATTCACCAGTATTCCGAACGGCTGCAGTTGGCTTCCAAGCACGTCCCAGACGAGCTGTATTGGCGAGAGGTCTGGTGACCTGGCAGGCCATGGTAGTACGTCATATCCTTGAAGATACTGCTAGGAGAGTCGGGCAGTATGTGGACGAGCGTTGTCTTGCTGATAAATGGCACCTGGGCGACTTGATAGCATAGGCAGTACCACTGGCGTTAAAATCTCGACCACGTAACTGCTTGCCGTCAAAGTGCGTTGAAGGACGACTAGAGGTGATCGTGTGTCCCAACAAATCGCTCCCCACACTGTCACACCTTGTGTCATCGCCGTATGCCTCTCGACAAAAAATGCCGTATCGGACAGGTAGCCTGGCCGCCTCCACACACGTATGCGCTGGTCATCAGCATTGTGACTGAATCGGGATTCATCGCTGAAGGTCACACGCCTCCAGTTGGTCACACTCCAGCTTACCCGATGTCGGCAAAAATCCAATAGACACTGCCTATAATGTGGGGTCAGTGGTAGGCGTCTTAATGGACGTCGGCTCCTTATACCTGCGTCGGCCAGTCGTCTCCGAATGGTTTCCCTTGACACCACCGGATATTTGGAAGGTGGTAAATGGCGTCGAACCGATTCTAGCGACGTCGTTGGTGCTGAAGTGGTCTCTCTTATGAATGCGCGATCCTCGCGCACATTTGTGTTCCTGGGACGTCCTGACCCTCCGCGACGGTAGACTATCCTTCCGTGATCTATTTTTGCGAACATCGAGCAACTCCCCTATCGCTCCGACTGAGGTGGCGGCCGATACGCCTGTTCGACCAACCTGCTTCTCTAAGGCCTACTATCCGCCCCATCTCAAAGTCCGACAATTGTTCGTTTTGTCACCGGTTACGTCTCAGAGGCATCTCTAGTCACAATACCGTCCATCCAAGTCGACAGATTTGTTTGAATAACCCTATGGCGCGAGCAATCATGCTTTTAATCTCTCCCAGCTGAGCATCTCATATGCGCATAGCGCACTTACCCTTGACTAATTCGCGTCGAAATTTTAATCATTTACATATCTCTTACCAGACTACATTCCTGCCAAGTTTCGTAATAGTAGCTCGATTTCTTCCGAGTGCATTTTTTTTTGTAACAGAGTGTATTTTAAGAACAGTGAATGAAAAATAAAAGGATTTTTCAGTTGGAATAGACTTCTTTTTTACTCAATGAATTCCTTTTTCACTAACTTCTCTCTTTATTATGCTACTGTGCTCCGCCGAAATCCATTGACTTTTGTTAAACTCTCAGTTTGCATGCTGTAGTCATCATTAGACAATGTAGGTGCAATATTTCCGCCGCTATTAATGCATCCACGTTGACATCTGGCGGTTATAAAACTTTCAAGTCTCGACTGCTGTTTACGACAAATTCGCAAGTATTTGGACTCAGATTGCCAGTGCTTTAATAACCATTAATTTCGCGACTATTTTTTACAGTGTAATTCTAGGTGAAAGTTTGTCTCTAGTAAACAATATAACTTGCGAAAATTTTAGTAGTATTTACTGTTTATCCGACGGTCAAAGTTATGAGGTCCATTCTCTGACATTCACACAGCCAATGCTTTACCAGCTTCCTTACCTGGTAAAGAACAACAGAAACAATCAACAGCGAAGCAATATCTGTAAATGGTTTTACTTTGTTTAATAAATATTCAGTATATGTCCTACAGAGCCGGTGTGATCATTTGTGATGCCTAGGGCAAGTTTTAAAACGGCGCCTTTTCAAATTTTTAGAGATGCTCTAAAGGCTGCTTGCTATGTACTAACCCTTTTTGGATTCGCTCACCTCAGTATTAACCTATGGAGAAAATTTGTCCAATGATTCCCGACTTGGATAGTTGTAGTGGGCTATCGTGAGTCAGGAATTGGTCAAACGAGAATACAAAAGAGTTTTAATTAAGTCTTGGATATACAGGGACGACACAGTTTACATATATTATTAACAAGGGAAGGTTATATAACATTACGGTTTGATTCAACACGTCTTCAGAGTAATTTCTTTAAACAATACATCGTCGTTTTAATACATCGTCATTATACACGTAACAGTACGAGTCCGTCTTTCACTCGTGTCTAGTTACGGTCTTCTGCCCGCCAAAGTCATAGGACTCTAGGCATCTAGACGTCGCGTCGTACAGTCGAACAAATGATTGAAAGGTGAGGTGGGAAAAAGACGGGATACCACACATGTGAAGATGTTTTTAAAAAAATGTACTCCGTAATAGAGAAAGAAATTTTATACTTAAGGGCATTTTTTGTTTAAAAAATGCAAATAATATTTTTTTATTTAAGTTATCCTGGGGGAAAATCTGGTATATGTTGTTTTAAACGTTATCAATTCCTTTGATGGACGAAATTTCTAAAATGAATCCTGTTGCAAGGTGCAGAAAAGTCCAGGCTATCTGAAAATACCCTTTTTAATGGATTATTAGTATTTACGTAGCTGTCAATTGTAGATACATTTTCTCCATAAATTAACATTGAGGTGAGCGAATCCAATAGGGTTAGTACACAGCCTTAAAAAATACATGTACCTATCTTAGAAATAGTCGACTTAATAAAATAAGACATATAAATAAAAAAATTCCAGAACTTTAAAAATGTACAAAATGTAAATATACACTCTGTCACAAAAAAAATATATGCACCCAGAAGAAATCGATCTACTGTCACGAAACTTGGCAGGAATGTAGCCTGGTAAGAGATATGCAAATTATTAAAATTTCGAAGCGAATGAGACAAGGGTAAGCACGCAATGCGCATGTGAGATGCGCAGCTGGGAGAACTTCATAATTAAAAGCATGATTGCTCGTGCGATAAGTTGATTCAAACAAATCTGACGACTTGGATGGACAGTATTGTGACTAGAGATGCATCTGAGACGTAACCGGTGACAGTACGAACAATTGTCGCACTTTGAGAGGGGGCTAATAGTAGGCCTTGGAGAAGTAGGTTGGTCGAACAGGCGTGTCGGCCGACACCTCGGTCGGAGCGATATGGTAGTTGCTCGGTGTTAGCAACAATGGATCACGGAAGGTAGAGTCTACCGTCGCGGAGGGTCAGGGCGTTCCAGGAACACAAATGCACGCGAGGATCGCGCAATTATAATACCGGCCACGTCCGCACCAACAACGTCGCTATAATCAGTTCGACGCCATTTACCACCTTCCAGAAATCCATTGGTATCAAGGGAAACCATTCGGAGATGACTGGCCGACGCAGTATGTATAAGGAGCCGACGTCCATTAAGACGCCTACCACTGACCTCACATCATAGGCAGTGTCTATTGGATTTTTGCCGACATCGGGTGAGCTGGAGTGTGACCAACTGGAGGCGTGTGACCTTCAGCGATGAATCCCGATTCAGTCACAATGCTGAGGACCAGCGCATACGTGGTGGAGGCGGCCAGGCTACCTGTCCGATACGGCATTTTTTGTCTAGAGGCATACGGCGATTACACAAGGTGTGACAGTGTGGGGAGCGATTTGTTGGGACACACGATCACCTCTAGTCGTCCTTCAACGCACTTTGACGGCAAGCAGTTACGTGGACGAGATTTTAACGCCAGTTGTACTGACTATGCTATCAAGTCGCCCTGGTGCCATTTATCAGCAAGACAACGCTCGTCCACATACTGCTCGACTCTCCCAACAGTGTCTTCAAGGATGTGATGTACTACAATGGCCTGCCAGGTCACCAGACCTCTCGCCAATACAGCTCGTCTGGGACGTGCTTGGAAGCCAACTGCAGCCGTTCGGAATACTGGTGAATTAACTGCCCAGTTGCAAAGATTATGGCATGATCTTCCGCAGGAGGTGATAGGTGACATCATTGATTCGATGCCGTACCGTGTTTCGGCTTGTATAGCTGCCAGAGGTGGATTTACTACTTACTGATTTGTAACCTTTTTCGTGCGATATCTTTTTTATTAAACGGTCTGTTCTTCTGACTTTGTAATCATTTGCTTATCTCCTCATACACTACATACATTTTAAGCTTTTGACAGTAGCTCGTTTCCTTCTTTGTGCATAAATTTTTTTGTGACAGTGTATTTGATTATAATTTGTTATGTAATAAAAATAATTTCTAAATCCTTCTTTGAGCTTTTATTGCAGAAAATTGTTTTATTACATCTCAGAATATATTTTTCATACCGTCTTTTTTGTAGAAATTGTTACTAGGTTATTCATTCGCTCTTGAATTGTTATTGTTCGAAGATAAATCTTAAAATTTTTCAATTTAAAAAAACTGCGCTTAATTGCTACTACAGTTACAGGTAAAGTTAATACAATCCTTTGAACTACACCAAAGTTTTTAAATATGCATTCAAAATGTAATTCTTATAATCCCAAATTCAGGAGTTTGTCTAAATGTTCGCTTATCTTGGTATATTTTTCTAAATTGCTTCCTATATTAGATTAAACTATTAATACTTTTCCTTAATCGTTAAAAATTTCGTGTTTTTGCTATGCGCCTGATGCTGTCGATTGATTTAGTAATTACTTTTATTACAAAACAAAATACATTATTGATTTGCATTTTCTGCTTTTTTCTATTCTGTAATTTATTTATTTCTTAAATAAATAAAACTTTTTGGGAATAACATGCATTTATTTTTAAAAAGTCCGCTATTCTGATAAGTAGACTTTATCTAATAGAGATACATTTATTACTTAGAGCCTCTCCGAAAATTTGAAAAGGCACCTATTTTAAACCTCGTTACAAATGAAAAGGTTTAAATCACCTAATTTACCACACCTTCCTGCTATATAAACGCGTACTGGAGCTGTTCATTTCCAGCTTTCCTTTGCTCCAAATACATTTCCGTTGAGCTTTATCGTATCAATAAAACGTCGCAGATGTCGATTCCCGGAAGCTGCAACTAAAGCAAGTAAAATTCATGATTCATTAATTGATTCGTTCAATTTTTATTCAATCATTTAGCAATTCGCTGAGACAGTACACCACGAAGACAGGCGATAAACTCTCACTTGCCCTGGTGAATATTTTCTGAGGCATTAACTGGAAGCTCTCGTGTTTCGCTCTCACTTTTTCGCCCTTCATAAAAATCAGCTCGTAATTTAACATCCTATAAACCTATTTATCGGACTGGTAGTTACTATAGTAACTATTCAACAAACGGCGCTTTATTTCTTAAGGATACGTGTTTGGGGATATCTTCTTTGGAAATTAATAAGAGAACTGAGCTTGACATATGACTATCGTGTCAATCGGCTGTTAAAGCTATTCATGACGAATTCGTGCATTTGGCAGGTTTCAATAAGTATTTTTCTTGTATTTTTCCTGGAGTCGAGTGGTTTGAGGTACTACATGAGGCAATAAAAATATTTCCAATTATAATAAAACCATATTTTGCGGTATTGAGTTAGACTAGTGGTAGCGCGTCAGCTTAGTGCTCGGATCGAATACCGACAAGCGCCATTAAATACCTTCGTGTCTTGGCCGAACATGGGCACGTTAAATCCGTAGGTCGGAATGTCCTTCTCTGAGGTCAGTGGGTGGGGAAGGTATGATCCCCCTAGTGTCATCCCTGGGGGTACTCGGTCAAAATTGAGGTGGCACCTGGGTAAGTCCACCTCCAACCCTTGTGGTGCGATTATAAACCGGAACCGCACCCCTCAGTCCACAAGCCTATATGGACCTGGTCTGAAATACATTCCGCCCAGGGGTCATAAGCAACAACAACACCCACATATTGCAACGGTGCAGAAACAGAGTCATAACAGTGGTTTCCACTACTGCCACCGATTCTCGAGAAGTTTTTCTGTCAAAGTTCTGTTGCCTCTCGAATTTATATCAGAGAGGTTAATGATTTTCTCGTTTGTAAATTACCCATAGAGGCAAGGGCACCCAATATTCTGCGGCCTTAAGAAGAACATTGATTAATTCGAAATTGATTTCTAGTCACGATTTTTTACTGTGCTTTTTTAGAAGTTGTAGGCTTTTATGTTATTTCTTAAAGGCATTTGTCAACCAGATCGACCGGCAACCCAATTTTAAAGACAGTTTAAAACGTTTTTCGGTAAAATGTGTTAATCTCTAATCTCCATTCGAGGAGTACCTCAAAAGAATATAAACTTCAAGTGTATCCAGAGCATAGGACCTTAGTCTCACCCTTGTTATAGCATAGCTGATCAGTACACCGTCAGAGGTGGAGGGTCAACTGTGTTTCCGGGACCACGCATTCCAAAACGCGTTTTACTGCCATTGTACTCATGTCTTCAATTGGAGGAAAGGAGATTGGTTAGTAGAAAGTCGAAAGAAATAAGGTTCAGAAACCGTGAGCTATAGCTGGAAGCTTCTCACCAAGAAGATCGGCTCCAC